>JAAOIU010205538.1:5478-22791 GCA_018107765.1 Hypogeococcus pungens | reverse complement strand
TAGATTGTTTTTTGTGGTGTTTTGCCTCTCTCGCGGCGGGATTGAAAGGTGCGGTAATTACAGAGTTATTATTTATACTTGGATTCGTGATGTCTTAGGTCTTCGTGGTTGATTTTCATTGCAAAAATTCTAGTGGTAATGTGATTTTTTGGGAATTTTGATTCGACGGCAACGAAGACCGAAACCCTTCAAGGTGCATATTTGTTTGAAAAATAATCAGGGTATACCAATCACGCTTTTTTTCAATCTTGAGACGTAACAATTTTTTAATATTTTAAAAAGTTGAAAGTAAACGTTTTATTGTGTATCCTAGTTTTTAACATGTACCATAAATGCTATTTTGATGAATAAATAATTCCGTGTTTTCTTCGTAGTGTTATTATCCGTATTTTTTTAGTCAAACGAACACCATATGTATAAAGAGTCCACCCAAACGTTGAAAAAATTATCAGGAATTGTTACGCCACGTACGATGAGGGAGAGGGCGATATTCGAACCTGAGGATTCGGTGCCGAAATTTTTCTCCTTCAAAGGACGTACAGGCGTTTGAGGTCAGTTTAAGGCCGAAATTCGATTCTTTTTACTAATTTTTGGACGCAGGTTCTGAATTTCGCACTCGTACTTCAATGACGACCACTTCCATCGTTCAATATTATTTAAATCGACGATATATGTATTGAACTTGAACAAGCCTTTGTGGTGAGAAGAGGGAGTGGGGAGAACGATATTTCGCTAAAATTTTCAGTCTAGCTTTCGAAGTGAAATTTTGGAATTTGCTAGAAATGAGGAGTTATTTAGTGCGGGAGGTGCAGCACTCGACCTAATAGGAGATTCGTTACTTTTCGTATACGTATGATCGTAATTAATAAAAATTGCAAAGATGCCTTGCAAGTTCGGGGTCTAGGAATTGAGGTCAAATATTTCAACGTGCAACGTACGCTCGTTAGTGTACTGGAGAGTACAATAGGGATTTTCAGGTGATAGTAATTCGTGTTTTTTCCCCTGCTAAACATCAACAAAGGTTGCCACGTTTCGAACCTCAGCAATTTCTTGAACAGAGAGGTACGTCACCAAAAAATGTTTCAGTTGATTCCACCATGAAGAAAATTGTCTAGAATTTGACGAAGTGACGCTGCTGATCATTGACGATCAAATTTCTTGGAAATACGTAGAAAAAAAATGTAAACGCGAGCGAAACGTTTAAAAAATTTTTAATCTAATTTATAAGTTTTTTTTTTTNGTATTTTATACCTTATTCGTCGATAAAATAAATACAAAAATCACTCGTATAAAAACGATTCTAAAATATAAGTACGTGGACTCAGCTAAATCTGCATCATCCGGTAATCGTTACAAAGACACAAGAATTTGGAAGAAGAAAAAAACGAATGAACACGAAAACATTAAATATAAAAATATGAACGAAGAAAAAAAAGAACATATAAAATAATGTACACAACCGAACGATTTTTTCGTTCTTTAAAAATAAACTCTTAAAATACTATTCTTGTGTCTTTTGAAAAATCGGAAAATTATTCAACGAGATCATTGGTCTGAAAAAAAAGAACGGTCGATTAAATTCTCGTCGCGGAATATCATATCCGATTACTTAGTACGAACAATGACTTACTCGAGTAGTCACCCATCAGGAATCATTCGTTTTACGACGTTTATTGGGCGGAGTAACTTTCTCGTCTTTTGCAGCGTCTGTTTCACTGGTTTCAGTCATACTGCAACAAATAAATTAATCGAATGACGATCTAATTAAGGCATGCTGTATTTTAAAAATGTGAAAATGCATTACAAGTAGGAAGGTCCGGGGGTCCAAGCACTAGGCTGGGTAGCTTCGTCGTCTAGGCCGATATTGGAGCTGCTACTAGCGATAGGATGGTCCACTTCTGGAAAATGCAGAGACTGAGCGTTAGGGTTAGATCACGATAGTATCATGCACTTCCGCGAGTTTTAGCAAACGGTTGTAAATTATGAATAGTTGGTTTGGCAACGTAGCATTTTCAGCAACTGCTATAACTGAATTAAGGCAACGTTGCGAACATTCTTTTATCTAGTATCGCCAGGCTGACGCCGCCTGCTGAGCGTCCAGAGTCTGGAGTATCGCTGTGAAAGGTTTACCTAGCGAGAAAACTGCGCGAGAATTACGTGCCATGCCATTCTTGTGCAACGTTGCCAAACAACCGATCAAAAGTGAAAAAAAAAAAACAAAAAAAAACGAAAAAGAAAGCGTCCAGTACCACAAAGAATTTACCTGATTGCTCGGCAGGTACATCAGCGAGGTTTCCATTGTTTGTTACACTGAAACAAAATTGAAAATAAATTATTAAAATCTGTTCTCGATTGAATTTTCAAGTCTAAGTATAGCAAAATAAATAAATCAACACGGAACACAAAAACAGAAAAAAAAAATTAAAACACGAAAAGAAGAATGTACAGATCATCAAGAAAATTTATAAGATGGACAAAATATTCCACAAAAAAAAACCACAGTCTGAAACATGAGAATAAATTCATAAGTTGGGTACTTTTTCGCCCTCCCAAGGCGTGCTAATTATTTCAGATTTTTTTCTGAGGACAAAAACTTTGATTTTTCCATCTCAATGATGGTAATACATGAAAATCTTATTTTTTTATCAAATTTATACTCTTAGAATATTCTGAAAAATTATTAAAAAATTGAAGAAAAGAAAACGTAATAGAAAAAATAACTCTACGAATCATACAAGTATATAAATGCCATAAATGGTCACCAAACCAGATGTGAATTGCGCCACGTGCTTCCCAAAAAGTAATGAATCACTTTGAATGGAAACACTTTTTCAGACAGGTCTAGGTACCTTGAGTTCTATACCTAAATTGACAACTTAAAATAGATATGTGCGCCGACGGTAGGTGTATCTATAAACTTCCACAAAACTACTCTACGAATCTAGTCTAAAAAAAAACTACGTAGTTACTGGAACAAAAGATAAAAAAAAAGAAATACAATTTGAAAAAAAATTCTGATAAAAAAATAATCCAATTTAAAAAAGTTTTTTATACGTAAGAACGGTAAGACGAACTAACGTCTTGTTAAATTGATCCAGGAAAGATCAACGAAGCGACCCGCCAAATTAGAAAAGGCAAATGGGAAATAGGGATACGCCCTATCAGCGCGCAAAAGCTCGCAATTTGCTTTCGCTACCACTGTACCCTCGAATAGTGGTGAGTTTCCCGCCTTTTTCATTATTATAAATTGAGAACAAAGGAAACTCGTTCAGTAGTCTGCCTTTCACGACGACCAATCCGAATTTTAGCCGTGGGTTTGATTACGTTACGTAAGCGCAGTGCGTATTAGATACCGCGTTGTCGTGAGTCGAAGACGAAAATGCCATCACATCGAAGTTAAACGAGCGCTCTGAACCAATAACCGTTAACCTGATTCGAATGGAGACTAGAAAATGCTTTGTCAGTTAGTTATTGAATTCGGTAAGCATCAGTGAAAAAAAAGATCTGCAAAAGAAATTTAGTAACGCCGAAGGATACATTTTCTTTTCTTTCAGAGCATTCCTTTGTATACTCCTTCAATTTTGCAAACCAATATTCACTTCTACGAATCGCATTCATGTCATTCTGGCAACGTCACACTAGTAGGCAAACCGGTGTAGCTTCATTCGACTCAATAACAACGTACTTCTTGCCACAACTGAATACTGTGCATGTCGACCTTGATACCTAACCTGACCCATCAGAAATCAGAAGATGAACCAGCTACATCTCCCCTCTATTTCTAACTTTCTCCACTATCTCCACCTCACAATATTAAAACACACCTGCACCAGCAACGTCTTCGTATCACCTTATTAGGTAACACTCGTTGGGTAGCTGGCCGTACTCCTTCTCTATTCTCCTCTCAATACTTCTCCTAAAAAATATTTTTAAACCTTCACCAGCTCTATCAAGGTTATTATTACAGGGTGCTCAACGAATTACTGATACTTCGTTTTTGCCTATTTTTACGACCAAAGGTTCAAATGCAATTTTTTGTTCACCAAAAAGTAAGCTTTCTTAGAAGTTCATTCACATAGGCGAATGGTTGGCGAAATTTACCCTGAAACAATTTTTTCAACTTATTCGTTTTGTAAGGTTTATTTTCTCATGATTATTCTCCAGAAATGTGAGATTTTTAGGCGACTGAAGCGTCCTTCGAGAAAAATGATAACGACCAAAATTGGAGAATCATTTTCTTACGTAGATATGACACTAAAATTTTTCTAGAAGCCATCGTTTCAGTTTCAGGACATTTTTTAAAAGGAATTTTCATTACATGGGTAAACTTGCCGTGGATGTGGAGGTTCGTTTTAGAGCGGTAATTTCATCATTTTTTTGGGTCCAAAACTAATTAAGATTTGAAAAATACCATAGGCGTCACTGGACCTTTATGATTTCGTAAAAATCTCAATTTCGCCAAAACATTCCAGTTACACAAAATGTTAATTTTTTTTAAAAACTTTTTCAAAACTTTAAATTTTCTTGAAATTTCAGTTTTTTGCAAAATTCTAAAATAAAAATTTTATTTCTTTCATTTTTCAATTTTTTTCAATTTTTTATTTCTATTTTTTCTAAATTTATACTTTTCTGAAAATTTTCTAATTTTTCATGAATCTTGAATTTAAATTTTAAAAATTTTTACAATCATCAGTCAACATGAGATTACATATTTTCTTGAAATTTCACATTTTTAATTTTTTGTAGAATTTTGTATCATTATAAAATTTCAAATTGTTCAGATTCTAATTTTTTACATTAAATTTTTTCATATTCCTAATTGCTTCAGTTTCAAGGTGTTTTTTCAACTTTAAAAATTTGGAATCTCTTTAAAATTTTCATTTTTTAAAAAAATTTGAGGTGATCTATCTATTTTTAAATTTTATTCTAAATTGTCAATCCACATAAAATCATGACTTTCCTTGAAATTAAAAAATTAAAAATTTGCAGTTTTTCAAATTTTCTCACATTTTTTAGTAAGTATTTTGAAAATTTACAGTTTTCTTACAATTTTCAATGTTCTGAAATTTCTCAGATTTGTATTTTTTTTAGCTTTTCAATTTTTAAATTGTTTAAAATTCTGCGACGTTTTTAAATTTTTTTTAATCATCAATTTCTTTAAAATTTTCAATTTTCCTAGAAGTTTAGAAGTTTTAGAATTTTCGTAAATCTAGGCAAGAACGAAATGTGTCAGTAATTTGTTGACCACCCTGTACAAGCACAGCTTAGCTCAGTTAACAGTAGCCAATAATATATTCGATTAAGTGCATTGGTGCGTAAAAAGATGAATTTCGACGGTTGTTTACTTTATGAAGAGGCCATGGGTGGGGATTGGAGTTTGAGTAAAAAAATGGTAATTTTTAAAATGCATATGTAGGGGAGAGGGCGGTATTGAGCGAAAAATATCGAATACCATTGTGTTTTTGGAACATACCTCAACAGTGTCGGAAATTTCAACGGCGATTGTTATTTTTCAACCGTTAACTTTTCCTTTTCTGCTTGAAACCCTCCCATAAAATTTTTCCTGGATCATTACAAAAATCTATTCGTATTTTCGCATTCCAACCATATCGATTCGTTCGATCGTTTTATCCAACACTGCGTCTTCGGCCCGCGTTGCAGTTGCGCCCGTAATCGTTGACGAATTTCGCCAATCCAAACGTCACCAATTTCGGATCAAGCTACGCGTTTTCCAAAAACCAATCCTATATACCGCTAAATACATCATAAATGTGAACCTACTTGGCTGTAGTGTTGATACACATACACGGGAAGCATACGAAACAAAAAAAAAGAAACAAAATACGCATGCATCTGTTATAAAACAATGTGGTATTACTAAATCGTACTTGTATGACCTTACCATTTTAAAAACTCCTGTTTTGGGGAAAAGAATTTTTTATTCTGGCAAACCGACCAATGCAAAATTAAGCTGCCAGTTAGTTAGAAAAAATTCTCTGAGAACCATCTGAAACAACCTTCATGCGACCAAAAACATCTTTTAAATACCTAGGCAAGAAATACGCAAACTTATTCCTTCTAAATTTTTTCTATTGTCAGGATGGTCAAAGGCCTGTGACAACCTTAGGCCCAGTTAAAAGTACCATTATCTCGAGATGAATCGTCGTATTGACTTAAAAAGTCAATAGCATGCGATAAAAATTATAGTACTTTTAGTTTAATTATAGGCCTAAGTATGTGACAGGCCTAAGTGTGGTAATTTTAATTTTTCGCGACTTTCATTACGTATAGATACGTGTGGTAAAAAAATTAGGCAATTAGATCACCTAGAACATAAAAAAAACAAAATACACTGGTGATGGGCATGAGTATTCTTAAAAAGTTATGGTAACTTATGTAGGTACCTAACGTTATACCGTCATAATAGGTACAGTAGGCTTTCCAAAACACACACTATCGCACTTGGCAGGTTCTTAAAAAATATATAATAACTTTTCGAAATCATCCATAGGTACGTGAGGGGATAAAATGCTTATTAGGTAGACTTACGAAGAGGGCTACATCATAGAACAAAACTCTACAACTTAAGAAATGCTTAAGCCTGATTAATTTACCTATAGCTCGATTAGAACGACGTGATAAAACCCTTATGCCTATGTACGCATGTACCTTACCTATCATTAAGCTAAACTTAAGTATAATACAACGTTTTGCTCTATGAAATAGACCAATAATAAGAATAATAAACAAAGGGGTAGTCTTCGAAAGAGAAAGAAATATCGATGAATATATCTATTTAGGCCATTTAGGTCATTGGTGCAATGGCATCGAAACTGAATGCCTCGAGTGCAGGAGCCAATCGAAATGAAAATTCGATAAAGCCGGTAAAGGGCTCATGTGCAATGGCACAAAATAATGCCTCGAGTACAGCGGCCAATCGAAATGAAAATTCGATAAAGCCGATAAAGGGCTCATGTGCAATGGCACAAAATAATGCCTCAAGTGCAATGCCCGGAATTGAAATGAAAATGGGCTTCTCTTATGCAATGGCACAGAATCAGCTGCCTAGAGTGCAATGCCCACAAAAATATCTCGTAAAAATATCACTTTACGAGTTGATAGAATTGGTTTTTGAAAGAAGGAAAAAAATATTCGAATGTAAATTTTTTTTCGCTTCTCTCGACCGATTCTATCAACTAGTTTTTGAAATCTAGTCGCAAGGTGAATTACAATCTTCCAATCTATCTCAAATTGACATTCGGCATAACACGAGCCATATTTGAGGAAACGAGATCGACAAGAGGTACTTGCAAAACCTCTGATGAACAATACCGTAGATAGCATTTGAAATGTCAAAAAGAAAATTTTCATAAATAATCAACAACTTTACCTTTTTGAGATATGGTAACAAATCCAATAATTTTGAAAAACAATCGTATTACCTGTTTTCATACGCCGGTGGAGCCAATGCGACGACGTGTTCTCCAAAAGGGAGCTGGAACGGCACTGCCTTCAGTTTGCTCTCGGGTTGTCCCGTGACTCGTAAATTGAACGAGTTGGCCGAGCAACCACTACCGCTTTCTGAAACTATAACAATATCAATTAGGCACGAATTAATTCACACGAATCGCGCGTAATGTAAAATCGTCAAATTACCGCTACTGATTTGCGTCTCTTCGTAGGCTGGAGGATCCATATTCGTAGATATGCCAGAACACCGCATTTGTTGGGCTAATTCAAAATCACGCCACTGGTTACCCTCAGCGACGGTACGTTTTCTACGATAGCAATGCCAGCTCGCGAATGCAGCAATTGCCAGAAAAGCAAGGATCCCAATTCCCATAGCGTCGGATGTTTTCACGTTGTATAAGAAATTTTCTGCACGATTGAAAAATTATTAAAATGTGACAATCGAATACGAGTAAAATACCTATCTATTACTTTAATTACCTGGATTTTCGGCTAATTGTGGCTGCGCCTGCGTCACCGGCGAAATACAAACTTTTCTATTCGGCCCAACCGTGAGCTCGTAGTATCTAAAAAATTATAAACACGTTTGAAAAAACTTATCGTCCGGCGAAATTATTATTAAAATTACCCTCAATTTCTGATTACTCAGACACTCACCCAGTAACGCAGGGGCCGCAGTCCAGCAGTTTCCTGGCACATCTTTTGATAGGAGCCTTGATTCTCCTATATTTATCGCAAATATAGCACTCGACGCAATATTGGCGTTCGTAGCAGTAGTCGGTCTCGGGACAATCCCGATCCGATTCACACGGATAGCGGGTGTCATTCTGCAAATCGACTTATTACATTAGCAATATTGTTTATTTTCATTTTTTTGATAAATACGTAAGTGAAAATAATACGCATACGTACTTTGACAATAACGTTATTATCGGTTATATCGACATCGAGGCTCACATCCGCGGAAGATGAAAATACGACGGTGATCAAGCACACCGAGATTATAAACAAGATTATCGAAATCATTTTTCAAGCTAAAACACGAAAAAAGAAAATTATCGTTTGGAGATAAACTAAAATATTATTGAGTCAGGTTAGGTAATTGAATTCATAATAGAAAAATTAATCATGCAGCAATGCAGCATGGTGAAGTATCACACAGCAGCCTTGCAACAGTTGTATTGCATTGTCTTTTAAAACGAAATGGCGGATTTTTAAGCTGACGTCACGTTAACGAATCTACGTCACTGCATCAGTAGAATAAGGAGTACTATCATGCTATGGCTGCAATTGAATAAAACAATTGATGGCGAATAAGTGACCACTGACCAAATACGAGTATGTATTGTTTATTTTCATCAACGCGTAGGCAGGAAGAACAATGTAGAGTTCAGGTATCTTTTGAACTTTCTACTCAAATTTCGAATATTTAATCATAATTGAATACAGTCGTACACCTAGGTATTATTGAATGAAAACAATGAAAAAAAGTATTTTCAGGAAAGGTACTTTTAACTCAACACGGCTCATACAAACGCACGTATGTAGATCGAAGAAATTTTCGAAGTTCAAAAATTCCATCGTCATCAGTAGGTTCAGTGCCATTTCACAACTCTTAACTAAATATATACCTACTTTCGAAACGCTCACTATCGGAACTTTTTTCAGCGGATTAGACCGATCAAGATTCTATATCAAGTAGCTAATTAGCAAAAAAAAAAAAANTAATAGCACCTGATACTAATAGAATGGTATTCGCATATACATTGTTGAACTACTTCAACACTAAGTACGCTCGTTCAACGTTCATCTTATCATATTACCCGCGGACAAGTCGATTTTTATGGTAAATTAGCAGCTAATGATGAACAATTTTTAATCCCGAAGTAGCTGCGAGTGGTATACAATTTTCGAATTTGAAACTACGTAATACAATACAACTTTAGCACAAGGGATAGTTCTCAAAAATACATACGCATGAAAGATGATTAATCAAAACAGCTCAAGAATATAAGCACTAATCTCCAGTGTGTACGAAATGGTGAATACCTACGATTTGGTGAATTTTCAGAAGCGTGAAAGACATTTTCTATCATTTTTTTTTTCTCGACAAACAAATTCATGTGCGTGGGGAACCGAAAGTAGGTTCTAATTTGACATCAACTAAGTAAACCTGATTTTTTGAAAATTTCTATACACCGCCGCTTAAGAAAGTGCTGATACTTACCGAAAGACAGCGGGTAAACGAAAAACTAAAAAGCCTTCATTCTAACATGCTCAACACTAAAGTACCATACTTAGGCCTACGAACGTACATTATTGATGCGCTTGTCAAGATGTCAAGAAAGTAGAAAAGTACCTTGGCTAATTATGAATATTTTACATACCACGTTAAAATCCAAAATTCAGCAACTGAGTATTTATAAGTTCGCACTGTTAAACCGGCACGCGAATTATATTCGAGAGAATCAACGAGTTAATTCAAAAAGCACCTATAACGCTTTGAAATCATGAAATCCGCTAACACGAAAATTAATTAGGGAACAAACGACCCACCACGACACTACACCGCACTTGCACTATTAAATTAATTAGTAAAATTTGCTAACCCTTCGACGTCAGGGAAAAGTTGAAGAATAAGATGATGCAATAATTATCCATCGATTACGTTAACACCAACACCATCCGAGCCGAGTAGTTGCCGAAGAAAGATACGCCCGCTAACACAATATGCCGTCACCGCGATGCACGAGTAAGAAATGAAATGAAATTATTCGAGACGAAGCCACTGCCCCGCACTTGATTTTACTGCCCGCCCGTGTCGCGAATCAGAGCTGTATGCTGTGTGAGAGTGAGAGAGAGAGAAAACGAGAAAAAACAGATGTTAGGTGCAAATGTGCGACTACAGCACCACGATGTGCGGACAATCCTCCGTACACTTGCTGGAAAAGGCGGTACTTTTACACTGGTGGGGTAAGAGGCTCCTATGAGTCACTATATAGCGCGATGGACAAGTCTCAACTTGTCGGTGGAAGAATGTATTCGAAGAAATAGAAAACAACGCATATAAGGTGGTTGTAGAACATCCGATCTGCGTTTGATTTCGTCAGTAGAACGATAAAAATATCAATTTTTCATCGTATTTTTTCCATTTGAATTATCGTTTTGAAATGTGTAGATGACGACATAAAACGTTATTGATTATTATGACCCTTTGACTACATTTTTTAATCGATGTAATATGAATTTTTTTCATCCACCCTGTATATACTTTTATATTCGATTTGAAGCAGCGACCGCCCGAGGGCTTTTAACCCGAGTTTTTCGGGATGGGGTGTACAATACGATAATGCTGTAGATTTTGGTTTCACGTCCACCGACTCACGCGGAGCCTGGAACAATAACCTTGAACCGGAGCCTTCCGATTTTATTTTTTATAAGAAAAAACCCTTTAAAAGAGTTTTTGTGCTGCAGATTCTTGGAACCGGACATTACAGAAATGTTTGAAACTTACATTGTACGTTTACGTTAGAAGTTAGAAACTGGGACAACGGGACGCTTGTAAAGGAGATAATTTTTTAAGTGGACATGAAACTCGACGTGTCTCGACTGCGAAGGCATCATTATCGAAATGCTATTTATCGGTCTATTTGATAATCACAATGCCAATCTTGAATTCTTGATTCTTTAATAACGTGTTAGAGCCTGCAAATGGGTACTTATTTAGCGATTTATTGAAAGATATTATGTACATACGTAGATGACTGTACCGGTAACGGCGAGACAAATTAATTTCAAACGCTACCTACGACTAAGTATTTTTCTATTATTGCTATAGTCTATGAAATGTCGCGAGGTCAATGTCGACATGATTACACTTTTCTGGGGATATGAACCTGAAATGTGTGCCGACAAGTAAATAGATATTGAAAATAGAAAATTCGCATTAATAGATCCACTTGTCTTGTGAGTTAGATGCCGATAAACGCTTGAGATTGGTTTGGTAGAGTACCCGTTCATGGTACTTGTTGTACGACTTTGTAGTTTGTTCACTTCATTTTATGATTTTAAACGCCGCCAAAAAAAAAAANGTACAAGTACCAATAACTAGAAACTAATGGGCAATCACCTACATATGTATCTGAAATTAATTTCGTTCATTTACGTTGATTGTTTTTATTCGTGTGAAAATTCTTCAATACATTTTTTATAGTTAAATTTCTTACGATTTTTAATTTCAAAAATGGTTGAACCCAAAACAAATCGATATTTTTTCAACTTAGTGATCTGCTTTTGTTTCAAATATATGTATCTAAGCACTTACTTTTTGAGAATTAGCATTGTTTTACAAAAAGGTCTTCTTCTCGGCTTTATATTTTACGAGATAAATAGACCTTTTTTTTCCGTTTCAGGTAAACGCATAAGAGAAAGGGAAGGTTTATGAGGACGCTGTGTGTACTGCGTAGTAGGAATCACCTCTATAATGGGATTAGAAAGAATAGGTACAAAAAAATTTCTTCAAATCGACAACTATTCAAAATCACCACTTTCAGATTTTTCCTTTAAAAATAATGAAAAAAAAAACTCATTATTGTAACATTCAAATATAATTTCTGAAAAAAAAATCTTCACATTCTTATTTTTTAAGAAAAGCAGATTCACATTTTAACCCTAAACGACCACTGGGGCACTTAAACAATTCGAAAAACATCACACTTATGAAAAGTTAAGACTAGATTACAGTGTTATCATTATTCAATTCAAATCAGTACACAGCGATTTCATGTAGACGACAAATGGAAATAAGCATATTTAACGTAAATAATGGCTCCCAATTTGTTGCACAGTTCTTCCAGTACGACGCAGGCTTCCAAATATCGATCAATTTTTCCTCTGAAACAATTAATTTAACTCGATCATCAATAATACATTTACAATAACTCTGTCTTTTTTCAAAGTAATACGTACTTGCTAGTAGAAAATTTACTCTCGGTCAAAAGTCTTTCTCTAGTATTATTCAATTCTTGCTGGAAATTAAGTATAATTTGGACCCGGGAACTAACATCACTCATGGCGAATTTCAGCGAAGAGAATAATGATTTGACACCACTCCTCAGAGGTAAAAATGGATTTAATAAATACTCGTGCAAAAATGGATGTGGTAACAATGCCAGTTTGGAGACGATAGCCGATACTTGCAACATTTGGCAATAATTCTGGAGCAATTAAATTAATGTTATTTGAGTTGGAGATCCAAGTCGCTCCAAAGTATCAAATACTAAGTCTGATCACGTACCAACGTATGAATGTATTTAATTTTAGTGAAAATCATTCGTAAAAATGGTCCCTCGTAGAATCTCCTAAAATGGGTGTCAACTTCCGGATTTGAATCATTACTCAAATTTTCCAAATCCGAGACGGCTTCAGTTGGCCAGTGATACTGCGCGCATCGTTTTATTATTTGTTCGTAATTTTTTTTCAACTGGTCGATATTTTCTTCGGTGCTTTGAGAACGTAATTGAATCGGAGTAATATTGGAAAAGCTGGAAATTTAGGAAATTTCAATTATGAAAAAAGCTGGTTTTCATTTCAAATTGATTGGTAAGCGTAGTTTATTCACCTCTGAATTATTTTATCAATATTCGAAGGTGCTAGAGTACGGCTGGATGACAAAGCCTCTGGAATTTTTCAAAAATTCACGTTATCAATTTTTCTTGAGCAGAATATTCACTACAATTTATCAATACTCGTACCGACCTGGACTACTAGAATATTTTTGCCTCTCATCTTCTTCATCACTCCAGGACGCAGGTACAGCAGACGTGTCGTAATAAGATCTATCTTTCAGATAGCATAATATCAGACATTGTAACAGACTGTCATCGCATTTATTCAGTATTTCCTAAAATACAAAAATTTATTAAATATTCGCTCAGAGGCGCACATTCAAGTTACATGTCTTGTTTACTCACTACAAAAAATTTCATGCAAAATACAGCAACTAAGTTGTCATCAGACGAGCAGCTGTCAATTAGAGCCTTCAACAGGGAATTCGTACTAATACCAAGCACATCTGGTTCGCTTCCTTCGACAATGAGCCACTTATGAAACCCTGGGAAAAATTCAACAATTAATCGCTCGATCAAAATCAATACTTGTTCCAGAGTCAATTACCTTCTAATAATTCCGGAGCAGTGATATCAGAATAATATTTGTGCAAAACTGCCATCGTTTCAGGACGAGAAAGATTACTCGTTTTGAATACATCTTCTAAGAAAATTTCACTCACAGAATCTCGTATACTGGTTTTGATCAATGAATGACTCTCTTTCATGAGCTGAATCAACGAAAGTAATCAATACAAGACGTAGTCGTTAGTAAAATAAATAAACTACAATATTCAGATACTTGATTAATGAAGTCGAGCCAATTGAAGAAAACTACAGCTTGACGATTTTTAATACCTTCCGCTTGCGAGTCCATACACACATCTAAGCTGAAATTACATTAATAAAATTAGCTAGAAATTCAATCGATCGCTCGTTTTAAAAACGAAAATTTCAACTCACGCCCAGCTTGCTTCTATGTTTTCAAAATTGATACAGTCATTTGGAGGAATTTCGTAGAATAAAGTAAGGAGTCTTCCAATCAAAAAATGATTTAGTTTAAAATTATTGACGATGCACTGGGCAATCACATCATCTGGCGTGGAACACAGCAATATTATACACTGGCAAGCTTTAACTCGAATTTCACTGTCCTGTAAAAATATTAATTTTTTTTAATTTTCGAAACATTTAAAAAAAATAATCACGTGAATAAACACCTACCGCGCTATCGACGTAAGAAAGAGCCAAATCTAGTATATTCACGTACTCAATATGATCTCCGGCACTAGTAACTTCGGTTAAATTTTTTATACTCTCCTATGGTAGAAAATTTGCATTAAAATCATAAAAATTGAAAAAAGGATTCGTAAAAGATGGCATCATACATCTGAAAAAAATAACGACGAAACTGCAGGTTGTTTACGTAAGACAGCGCTCAAATGAAGCAAAAATTCAACTTCTTCTTTCTCACTAACGGAGTGCAGCAATCCATCGCAGACGTTCATCAATCTCTGAAATTAGTGTTGAAAAATAAGACAAAAATCAAAGGTAATTTTAAACCTTGCAACTCACCACAAGAGGAATATACATAGAAGAGTGGGCTATATTTGGTTCCTTTAATTGTGTCAAAGTTTTTGAAAAAAATTTTAAAATATATTGTTTCATTCCCGGAGGTTCATCAGAAATCGCTAACGTAACTAAGAGATCGAGTAAGTTGAATTTCAACAGGTATTCCATACAAGGACCAACTTCAACGTTACCGTTTTTCTCCTCAAGTTCGCAATCTTCATTGATTAAAATCTATAAAAAAATAGTCGAGTGTAAAAATTCGAAAAGTGGGTAAACGAATGAATCCATCTTACTCTTACTTCTCGTAATCTATGTAAACAAATTGGAAGATTGGTTAGTTCTGCAGCTGCTTTACTTTCATTGTCTGGATTCAGATAATACTTCATGAAACGTCTCCAATGGTAAATGAAGTCATCTAGTAAAGGAGGTGGTGGAGCTAGCTGTAATTTGAAGTATTGTAAATGAATGAGCAAATGAAGCGTAAAAAATACGTAATAAAATACCAACAGCATCCATTGTAGTCTGCATAACTTCTTTCAATTTATTCAGCATTTTATAATTCAATTGCGATATTTTTATGAAAATGAAGGGAATATGAAGACGAGAAATCGAAGATTGTGGTTGTTGAAGAAGACGTCTTGGGTAAGACGCAGTTTCATCGGTTACCTTGAGAATTTTTCAACCATAATTTCAAATATATTTCGATTACTGAAACACTACAATATGACACGTCGATAATATTATACTTTTCATTATTATGCGTCGCTAGATACGCTATTTTCTCGAAGAAATTAATGAAAAAACTGTCTAATGAAACGAGAAATAAAATTCATTTTTTTCTTCTTATCTATAACGTTATCTTTCCATAGCAACGCATGCGCATTATCATGTAAACAGTAAACAAAACTCAAATCAAACGGTTTTTTGATAAAATTTTTAAAACTCGTGTTTGACTGTGTTTGACACCAAAATTTTACGATTTCTTTGGATTTATTGCTAATTATTTTTAAATTTGTGTTCATATTTTCATCGAGGAATTTGGTCATTCTCTTGCAGAATGACGGAAGCTAAGGTACTTACTGATATTGATAAATTTCTCGAGGAGCATCGAAGAAAACTGTCTGAAGATAAGAAGGTCTTAAGTGATATTCTCAATTTTTTAGAAGAAAAGCAACAGGTTTGTGAACTGACTCAATTATTAATTCAAAACTGAAATATTACTTTGGGTCTCGAGATTAAAAGAATTTATGAAAAGAGGACAAACTTCTTGAATGGTTGGTTTATTAACAGATAAGATAATTAATACATTATGTGGGACAGTTTTTTGACAAATTACCCGTCCAGTACTTTCATGAAAATATCGTTTAAAAGTACAATATGTCTTAAGAGTAATTTCAACTTTTGAATAAATTGTGCCCTATTTTAATAACGCGCATTTATCCAAAAAAAGAAAACTGTTGGAATTTTTTTTCCTTACTTTTTAAAACTATTTCTGCTTCACGGTCACGCATTCGCCGAAACCATAAACTGTCAGAAAAATAAGTACAAAAACGAATTTCATTGTTGTTCGTCGAGTATACATTTTCGATTCATGTTTCTTACAAAGTTACTATATTGGTCTACTTCTCGTTGGTACTATTGTCAATAATATGACAGGTGTTAACAATTCTTAGAAGGTTCATTATTCAGAACATTAACCCAAAAGTTCTGCGTTCAAGTTTTTTTCGGTACTTTTCTATAGGAAAACATGTAAAACCAAGTAATTTTTGAAAAAACTGCTCACATTTGCGTAAATTTAGTGCCTTTTATTTTTCGAAAAAATATTTATACGCCAACTAATATATTTTTTATTTCGGTGCTCTCTTTAATATAATGAATGAAGACTGTGTAGCAATCATTGCCTGATTTATGACGTGGGTGTGGTTACAGAAATTTCTTCGGTTACCGGCCCGAAATATTGATTCCTTTTTATTTAAATAGAGTACCTTAAATTACCTCATTTTGGTAATAACAAGTGTTGAATAGGTATTGGTGTTGGATAATGGCAATTACTTGCAAGATTCTCGTTTAAACGAAGTTGATGGAAAATCGTCTACTTGCGTGGAAAACTACAATTTTAATCTACCGGATTTTCACGAAGATGTACGTATCCTCTTTTTTTCAAAATAAGAAATCAGACGTATGAAAATGATGGAAATTTTAATAAATAATTTAATGATTTCTTTCCAAACCCAGGATCATCCCAAGGTTATGGTTCGATATGGCGAATTTTCTCCTCTAAACCCGGTGTTTCGATCTAGCAGTAAACCCTTATTGGGTCTTGGCGAATATGAAGAAAGACGAAAAATTTTTTTGGAAAAGAAAAAACGAGAATACCAGCAATATTTATCAAAGGTATTGAATTTTTATTTATTTATTTTTCTGTTTCTTATTTGACTCGATTTTCACTTGCAGGCGAAAAATGAAAAAGAGCGAGAAAAAATTAAATCAAAGTTACCCGAAAACATGAATAAAAATGAAAATTGCCCAAGGGTAAGATATAAAATTTAGTCACTTTTTTATTGAATATAAATTCATGAAACGTAATTGAATTTGAATTATGCGATATTGATGAGATGGCGACCTTGCACTGTTTTTAACTAATGAACTTAGTGGTAATTAAAAA
>JAAOIU010205517.1:0-18095 GCA_018107765.1 Hypogeococcus pungens | reverse complement strand
ATAGCCGCCTTATTGAAAAGTACGGAGATCCTTCGTGAACTGCTCGTCTCTTTCGCATCTACAAAACTTCCCGTCAAATGAAAGGGGAAAGCGCTAAAAGGAGTGAAAGAAGAAATACGCTCAGAGAAATGGAAAATTTCGGCTATGCGGAGAGTGGAAATAACAAAAGAACTGTTTTTTTCGCTTTTTATTTGGTTTTTATGCAAAGAACGTAGACTTTTTCGCTGCTTTAGTGAAAATTTTCTCGCCATAACCTTGAATATGCCAATCATAAACGTCGTATGCACTAAATCCACGCAACAAGCTTTCTCGCGTTTATTTCTTTTTTACCTCTATGTATGTATGCACGAATGGTACCTTGGAGAGTGAAATTTTTATTATTCGAACGTATAGGTATGTCTACATCGAAGACGTGTTACGAGTAGGTNTTTCTGTATCTACACCGCTGCAGCTATCGTATCGAGAAGGAATCCTTTGTTGAAATTTTCGTCACTGCGATGTAATTCTTTTTGATATTTTTGGCATCGTTTTAGAAGCTTTTTTTCTTCGATGCTTTGTTTTGATTAGTTTTTTATGCGCATGTAAATAGAATGAGCGGAGAGTATACGTGGCCTGCAATTTACGATGTGCGGGCCCTTTATTGAAAAATCTTCTCGACCAGAAAATTATACACACGAATGAGATATAACGAAAATCTCCGTGTTTACAGTTTGTTTATTGAGTATAATACGAAAGTAAGGAGAACGTTCTGCCGTATTTTACTCGTGGTCGCGTACGTAGCGCTATTTTGAAATTATGAGAGCATAGTTCGAATTTTTCCATCCCGTCGGTCTTCGTTTCTTTTAAAATTCAAAAGCAGAAACATATAAGCAGAATGGATGCATCTTCGAAGAGCTTGGAATAATTCCGACCGATTGCAATCTCGAGATTGTAAATTAATGAGATCGGATTCCTAATGGCATCAAAAGAGAAAATTCCACTAAAACGGGAATTTTGATTAGAAATAAAATAAGAATGAGATCCCCTCACCTCCCCTACCAAAAAAAGCTCAATTTTTACTCTCTAAATTTTAATGAGTCAAAAAAGGCAAAATCCACTGATGAAATAGCCAGAATTGAGCCACTGCCAATCAGTGAAATTTCACCATCAATCAGTGAACATTCACTGAAAAGGCAGTGAAAATTACTTAAAAAACTGTAAAAATTAACTGAAAAAACAGCGAATTTATCTTAATTGATCACTATTGATGAAAATTCACTGATTCAATCAGTGAATTTTTTTTTCACTGTCTTTTCAGTAAAAATCTACTGATAACATTAGTAAATTTTTACTGATTCAAAACAGTTGCTCAATTCTGGCTATTTAATCAGTGGAGTTCGACTGATTCAATTTTAGAGAGTATTGAATAAATTTTTTGGCGAATTTTGTTTTTAAAAAAAATAAGAGAATTAACGCGGGAACCTTGGAAGAGAAATTTTTGGAGTAAATTTTGATTTTAAAATTTCAGAAATTTGGAAATTAATTTTTATTGAAAATTCAGAAGATGAATTTGATTGCTCTCTAAATTTGAATCAGTCAAAATCCACTGATTAAATAGCCAAAATTGAGTCACTGTTTTGAATCAGTAAAAAATTTACTGATTTAATCAGTAGATTTTTACTGAAAAGGGAGTAAAAAAAAATTCACTGTTTGAATGAGTAAATTTTCACTGATAAATCAGTGAATTTTCACTGTTTTTAATCAGTTGAAATAAATTCGCCTTTTTTTCAGTTAATTTTTACTGTTTTTTAATTAACTTTTACCTACTGCCTTTTCAGTGAACTTTCACTGATTGGCAGTGGCTCAATTCTGGCTATTTCATCAGTGGATTTTGTTTTTTTTGGCTGATTCAAGTTCAGAGAGAAGAGACCTATTCCACCACATTAGGTGCATTGAAAATCGAAAAAAATGGTACATCACCAGTACATCAAAAATCATCAATTTTGATGTAGGTACCTCTGATCAGTTAAATTAAAATTGAAAATTTGAAAAATATTTGTTTCTTAACCATTTTATGAATAAATTAGAGGGAGGGGTGAGGAAAATGACGGGGAAAAAAACTGAAAACTGAAAACATTATAATTTAGACCAGAATATTTTCGCGAGGAAATGCCTTCCAAGTGCGAAAAAATAATTTTAGACTCGGAAAATTCGTCTCAGTTCCGCGTCCAATCGCAGAAAACGAACCCAGGTCGCAGACGTTTATTCAACAGATACTCTTGCACCCGAGCAACCCACACAAAGTCGAAATTCCTCTCCAAATTCAGCCTCGTGAGTTAATTCTAACGCTAAGTATACGAATTCGGGCTTTGGCTAAAATTGAAAGATGGATGTTTTGGTTCACATCGCGTCAGCAATAAAGGACGAATCCCGGCGCGAACCATCACCGAACAAAGGAGTAAAAATTTCGCAGGCGCCACGATGGCAAACCGATAAAACACTCGGGCGAATGTTAAATCGCCCGACGACGAAGGCGAAAAAATCGCCTACACGCAATTTCAACACCTAACGATAAAATCTCCTATTTAAGGAATGATCGGAAAAAGCAAAATGTATAAAATATAGAGTGCGTATATTTTTGGTAAATTTTGGCTCGATTTCAAAATGATTTAATGGTTAGAAGATGCAGCGCAATATTATAGTATACGACTTGCTGTAGATATACTTACTTTGATCGCACGCAGGCTTTTCGTCTGAAACATTATTAGTTGATACAATCGGCTCGCGTATCTCTCCAAAATATTATACGTAGTTATTAAAAAATTATCTAATTAATTCCAACGTAACGTGTGCCAAATTATATTGAGCGAATTGGTCCTTTACGATGACCCTTTTCGTAAAATATTTAATATCGTGTATAATGTCCACAACGTCCAACCCATCTTTATCGTTCTCCGTCTGTACTTTCTTCGGTCTATAATAGATATCGGCATATACATACATATACGCCTCAATTATGACCGACGGTGCGCCGCAGTGCGTTGTATTTCCTAAAGGATATTGTGAAAAGTTCCTTTTGTCTAGTCATTAACTCTAAAACTAATTTCATTTAGCATTTTGTTCGAAAATTGGTATTCATGGCTAAAGTTAAATTACCGAATGGAATTTTGAAATTGACGTTAATTTGGTGGTGTACTGTGGTTATGTTATTCGCATATACTTATGCATATGTATGTACATTTCATCAGATCCCGAGATTCGTTAATATGTGTCTCTTATATCAATTGTACGCCTTCGAAACAATTTCTTTTGCCAACGATTACAGTTGAATGTGGCGAATTGAGGCTGCATTGGTTCTCTCGTGCGAGGTGTAATTTTTCAATTCAATTTTGACGTACAGGGTGTCCCTGAAAAAGACCTCGTGGAGAGGTTCTGAATTGATGACGGGTTAACTATTTTAGAAGAAATTAGAAAAATTCGATTTGTTGTGTTTTTCTAAAAATGAGACAATTTTTGTTTATTTTTTTTTTTTTGGGTCAGATTTTCGAGAGAAAAAAAATTGAATTTTTGAAAAATTTCAATTTTCAAATATTTTTCATTTCAATTGAAATTTTGAAAACTTCAGTTTTCAAAAAATAGGGCCCACCGCGAGTAAACATGATTATAATCATGCTGTAAACCAACCGTGTGTAATTAAAAAGCTTTAAAAAATTGAAAGATTATAAGAAATAGAAAATTTTTGAAAAATTGAGCGATTAAAAATTGTTGAAAAATTAAGAAACTTTGGACGATCTAAAAAAATGAGAAATTAGAAAAATTAAAAAAATCAGAAAATTTGATAAATAAAGAATTTTGTGAAATTATAAAGTTTTGAAAAATTCAAAAATTTTAAATGAACTGCAAAATTTTTAAAAAATTTCAAGTTTTGTGAAAAATAACTGCCTCTCCGCTTTTTCTCGCCGCACGTGCCATTTATCTGAATTTGAATGATTACAACAAAGGCAAAGTAATAAATAATGCATTAAGTGGGATACCCTATATGCGAGACGCTGTTTGTATCCCACTGCATTCGATATAATATTAAATTGTCCAAATACACCACTATACTGTGATACGCTTATTACTAGCTAATCAAATCCTAATAATTACTCGGAGAAGGAAATGAACAAAACCGAAAAGAGCTAACCTTGTCCGTACACATCGCCTACTATAATAACAATTGCTTCAATTAGAACAATTAAAACGAAAATCCCAAAACTTTACGTATCTCACAGTAAACGTATCATAACCATATATGTATAGCGGTGACTCTTCGAAAGTACGAGAAATCCCCTCATCGTGGTCAAACAGTGTACGCGAGTATGACTGACGTAATGCTAAACTCAAAGTGACATTTACCCATTCGTGTGCTTCAAACCGTCATAATTCTCATCGTGAAGACAGTTTGAAAATACGGGCGAGTTCTGACCGCGGACTCGATGCGTTTGTTTTTTTTTCTTATACTGAATACCATAAATTACGTACCACGTTTCGACGGCGGCGTCAACTTGGACTTTATTTTCTTGCTCCTTGGTCGTCGTCCGATTACTTGCTCCACGTCCCTGTCGGCATGCGCCAGGAGGCGAGGACCAATTTCCATTTTGTACGACGATAACGTCGACCGTCGACGCATCAATTAACCGTGATAAATAGCCAAAGATCGTATACTTAAACCAACAGTCGCACTCGATACCTAGTTTGGGTCGTTTGGGGATGCACTGTCTCAGTCAATGCTCGACAAAAGATAGTATAGTATACGAAATCTTAATCGTGTTTTTCATAATGGATGTGAAACATGAAGCAAATTTGTAATCGTGCGAAAGAGTCGAGAAAGCGTCGAAGTCACTGTGGCTGGCGAATATGAAACTTGCATATGTGCTTATGTTGAGAAAGGTATGCTTGGTTTCCATCTTGGACAATGTGTCGAATAGAAGAAGGAAGTTGGATCCGATTTTGTATTTTTTTTTTATTGAAAAACTTAGATGAAAATTTATCTATGTTTTGAGCTCAACTAGGAGGGGGAGGAGGTGAAGTACTTGAAATGACCGAATGAGAGGTGTCTCGAATAAAAAGCGTGAGGAGTATTTTTTTTCGATTGAAATTTTTGAATTAGTTTTTTTTTTCAAATGAATTATTTTCGGTTTTGGACTTCGATTTTTTTCATTTTTTTGTTGTATATTTTCGAATTCTTCGATTTTTATTTTTTTTTTATCAATTTTTTTTCAATTCCCATTTTGAAATTTTTTACTACTTTAATTCTAATTTTTCTCGTTAAATCATATTTGGTGGTATTTAGTTTTATTGTTTTCACGAATTTTATGAATAATTTTTCTTCAATCTTTAATTTTAAAATTTTTTCAAAAACACATTCTAACGTTTATTAATGATCATGATTTGAAAATTTTTATTAATGATTTGCTATTGCTGCACTTGAAAAGGCTTTTCGTTAGTTCTAGTGAGGAATGGACCATTCTCCACAACACTTTTTGTCACTCCCTGCTGAACCTCAGTCCACATGACAGTAATTCTTTTCACAACGTATAAACTGAATTGAAATATACATACGTGGCTTAACCCGAGAAGGGAAGTGAAAAAAAGAGGCAACACGCGGATTTCATTCGTTGGCTTATTTACAACGCACGATACACATTACACAATGTACACGAGGCAAAAGTGAGGTACGCTTGCGCTTTTTTCAAAAGTCGGTGTCATCCATTTCAAAGCTAATGGTTCGCGAATAATTTGAATTTTTACGATAATTAAAAACTTTTATTAATTTCCTGTCTATAAGTGAAGCTGGGAGTAAAAATACGACAAACGGATTGAAAAACATTAAAACGATGAAACGGAAAACGCTGACGATCTGCTATTTAGTAACGAATTGCAAAACTGAAACGGTTTCGGTTGCGATATTTTTATTTCGCCATTTTTTGCCATACTAAACAGTTATGTTTTTTGGTATATTCGAGTTCCGGTTAAATGGAATTTATCATTTTATGTTTTGATTGTACTGTGCAGTAATGCACGTAATCTCGCAAATACGTATAATTTTCAGTGTCTTTTTTTTTGTTTTTTGTATGTTTAATGGAAGGTCTTTTTTTTCTCTTTTTGTCTCATTCGATGCCATTTTGAAAAGTTGGTGAGTTTATGAAGCGCATATATTCGTACATGTGAAAAGACGAGAGGTTTTTGTTGCGAAGGTTTTGACATATACGGAGTAATAAATGTGTTAGAAGAAGTATATGAAGACGAGATGAAGTTATCTATCTTATGATTCTGACGAGAATATGATAATTGCGCCAAGTTGTATATGTACGTATGTAACTCGGAAACGATTTAATACGCGAGTATTAATTGAAGTATACGAGAAAGTGCGATACAAACTGAGTATGTGCTGCTGTAAAAGTTGTGAGTACGAATTTACTCGTAGTCGAAGTTAGCAGATCCGTATTTTTCATCGCTATATTTATGAAGAAAATTTCGCGAAAATATCGCGACGTGTTAACCTGCACCGACGAGTAATAATTCCGATACGAACTTCAATAGTAAAACTTAATAAGAACGGATTTCAATTAACATAAGGAAAGGAACTGTCACTATTAATACTTTTCATGTTACAACACTCGCGCGGATTAGTCGAACATTTTAAAGGTATTAGCGTTTGTTCGTCCGAGCCGAGCGAAGTGCTTGGTTCCTTTGTTTGCAAAAAGCTTTTACCGAATTTTAGTCAAATGTCGATTAACATAAAGCATTCAACGCGTACAAAAGGCGAAATACGTTTTAATTACGCTAAATTACGTACGACTTGATTTTATGTTGGTACCTAGACGTGTGCATATGCGGTTTCCGCGCGTTGACGAATGAAATTTAATTTTAGCGAGATAAGCGCCACAAAAGGCGGCGTTTCTTTGTTTGTTTACCGTCGTCTCATTAATTACTTGTTAAATACGGCTCACCTGTGAGCTGGGTGGGTGAAAAGGAAACGAAGAATGTCATTTTTTATGATAGCGAGGTTTTGGTGATGATGGAGGGAAGTTTAGAAGGGAGATTTATGAGATTTATTATTTAGGTACGCGCGATAGAAATGATCCCACTTTTAGTGTCGAGCTTTGTGGCAACACTGCTGCATCTGCGTTACGAAGTTTATCTTTTTTCAGATGTGTTTGAGAAGTGGTACAATGCAGACGTACCTGCGTTGCGTTGAAATTCCCCTTCCCCCTTTCATCTTGTGACAAAAACATGAACTCGATGAATTTTTTTATTAGCTTATTATTTTTATTTTTTCAAATGATGCGAATTTCTAACAAATTGCATTTTTTTTGTTTGTTCTAGGTGAGTACTTGAACCTGATAGAATAGAATATCTACGCCCAAGTTGGTAAAAAAATCTTCAATTGACTACATAGAAATGCCGGTATGACAAAAACAAACAGAACTTCCCTTGCCTGGAGAAATACCAACAAAAAATTAATGAAAGCGTTGGTGGTGGTATGGTTTCTATTTTCCATTGTTTCTTCATTTCAAATTGACAAATCACACAATTTTTTACGATTTCCCAAACCTTGTGGAACTTCAGGTTTAGGTAAATTTGATTTGAATAATGATGCAAAAACTAGGTATATTTTTTGTTGGGGTTAGGTTTAGCTTTGCCAAAAAATTATATTTTCTGAGATTTAAATTCGTTTGGATTTAAAATCAAAAAAAATCTTAAAAACTAGATTTTGAATTGTGACCCATTCTTAAAACAAATTTTGGATTTTGAATTTGAAATCAATTTTTTTTATGAATATAAATTTCAATTTTTTATGTAGTTACTTTACCTATGTGTCAGTTGTATTTAAAGCATGGTACTATGTTGGCGTACACTCCGCTGCTTATTTTTCTTCGCCTGTTTTGAGAGCGTCTGCTATTTTTGAGGTTGCGTAATTTGTAAAACCGTGAGAAAGAAAGGCTTCCAATTCTTATAATTTGTTCAAATGAAGTTCGGGTCCATAGGGCAGTAGTGACTTAATAAGGTAAGTATAGATGTGCTATTAGCTAGATTTCCGTTTAAAAGGCAATGACAATGGATGCTGGAGAAAAAAAAAAGTCAAAACTTTGTGATGGAAATTTGTTTGGAGAACGTTGCCAAATTAGGATGAACTATGAAAGGAAAATGCCTGCAGCGAATGAAATGATTTTTTTTATGAGGAAAGAAAACCACAGCTTGTATTTTTTTTTGCCTTTAATATTATGGGTACTAAATGCGAGTCCGAGTCTGAATCGTACCATGTAATAAGGTACACGTTGGTAGTTATTTTAAAGCAACTTGAAAGAAGCGAATTTTCATGTTTTACACTTTGCTCATTCGTCATAAAAATGAATCTAGCTACCCCAGGGAAAAAAAAAATACTTCGAGATGGCTAATTTGTACGACACAGAAATTGGCAAGTGGTGCAGACAATGCCCTTTTTTGACATTTTCAGCTAGCATTGGGCGAGTAAAAAAAGAAAAATACTTATTAAAAAGTCGACATTTCGCTTATTTCCGAGTCGTCATCTAGTCATCTAATTTTGTAATTTTCTCGAGTTACACGGTCCGTTGTGTACAGGGATTACAGGCACGCTCTTTGAATTTTTCATCATAATTTTAGATTAATTGCAATTGCAAATTATGCAGATTAAACTGCAAAGAAAACGTGTAATCTTGTTTGGCGAGTGTCAGTCGATTTGGAAAATTTTTTTCAAAGATCTGCGAGACTGAGTAACGGGTATTGACGCAGCAGTCGGTTATCAAAGCTCGATTCGACCCTCGAATTGAATTAATTTCACGATTAATATTCAAAAGAGAAAAAAAGGCGCATAATCAAAATGTCTTAAGTGAAGATTAGAAAAGAGAGTTGAAATTTAAATAAGTATAATATTTTTTTCTTCCTAATGTTTTGCACCTTTCGTCGGAAAGCTTTTTTAAGGCTATTTTTTTCTTCACTGTCGTAGATACATTTTACATATATTTTTCGTGAATCAAAGGGAATACCTCAAAACCGGCGCGAATATTATTTACTTTATTCTTTGTTCGAAGCGCGCATCGGAGCGTTAATCTTGAAAAAGATTTTACCTACGCGTATTTTCTGTGTTGAATATTAAAATACAATGAAAATTCTATGATTTTTATTCACTGAAGCAAAAATTTTTAAAAATGTTGAAAGTTCGTTAATATTCTTTACTTTTTTTCTGGCTGACGCTTTGTTTTTGCTTTTAAAGCATTAAATTCTTTTCGTGCAACGTTTTTTCTGTACTCGAACACTGAAATGCAAATTTTCGAATTTTATCGTTAAAATGCCAAATATTACTAGGTACTGAGAAGGGAAAAGGAGTCGATTTTGTATCAGTAAGCAAATGCAACAGAGATAGAAAATTGTTGTGATTGGATGGCACATATTCTGCGTGTGATTATTTGAAGATATTTTTTTCTTTTTTAGAATTTTTCATTCTTTTTTCAAATTTTGGTAAATATTGTAATTTTTGACTTTTTTTGCGAGTTTTGCATTTTTTTTCACTCGTTGATTCAAATTACGAACTCGAACGACCACTTCCGATCTTTTTTCACACCCTTGGTGTCTCTCATCGTTGAAAATTTGCCCCCAATAAAAAAATAATTGCCACGATTGAAGGTACGAAATCGCACACCGAATTGACATGCTCTTGAACGCCCATTCCTCATCCTATACGATTAATTCAAACTTCCGAGAATCACGATGGTATAACGGGAATAGGTGTGGCTTAAATGTTTTTTTTTCTTCTTAATTTTATTTTACTGAATTCGATTTGAACGTTATTGTTTCCTTTAAGGTTACTGGATAGAACTAGAGAAGAAAAAAAAAACTACAATGATGCGAACACGATATATCTACGAGCGTTAAACATGTAAATCTTGTATTAGCTCTAATTGCATGCTAAATAAAACAAAAGCATAATATATTTACGGATGAGGGGAAGAGACGAGGAGGAGCACTTGTGTAGAAAGTTTCGACTGTTTTATAAGTATATAGCGAGGATACCATATCGTTTATTCGGTTCGTTTGTAGTGGTCTTGTCAAAGCGAAATATTCGATGTCGCTATTACCGTACTGGCGTCCTATCTTTAATTAAACTTCCTCTAGTTTTTTTTTCGCTATCGCCGCGTCTGCCTCTGCTCGTTGAACGTTTTCCTTAACCTATCTTCTGTTTGCACTGTTTTCCGTTCTATTTTAAAACGTTTGCACGCTGATCCTTATTTCGTGAGCTTTCATTAATGAAAAACATTTCGATTGCAGTTTGCCATCCATGTCACGTACGAAACGTAGACGCTAGATTGATGAATCAGATATATACAGTTTTCGGAGTCTCGCGTATTATACTACGTAGTCTACTTCTATTTTCCGCCTTCGGCACCCCCTCCTCCCCTTCGGTTGAACTATTTACCTATCTGGGTACATTGGACCGTTTCGCTGGTATTAAATATTGGAAATTTCCTTGCATTAAGGATTTTATTGAGTGGAAATTTCTAATTTTTTAAAAATTGATTTTCTAAAGGGTGTACCAGGGGAATATAGCGTATTGGCCTTAGGAAGGAATTTCGATGAAAAATTACTTCAAAGAAAAAACCTCGACAAAAATTTTCTGTAGATGGAGATTTTTTTCAGTTTTTCGCCAAATAAGAGTACTTTTTTTAAAATAAATTTTTGGTGGATAGCACCTAAGTACAGTTTTTAGATTTCCCCCTCTGTTTTTTCAGGGTCTTTCTCGCTGAATTATGACATTTCAAAAATAAAAAGCCGCGGCCATTTTGTGAAAAAAAAATCGGAGTCACAGTCTCCATTGTTTGATTTATTCATTTTTTTTGGCTAATCAGACCCTGCTGTACTCTGGGGAAATATTTTGTTCATTTTCAAAAAGTTACAACACCCAAAACACGAATGCTTGTTACCCACTGCGTATATAAGAAACTCACTATCAAAATTCGAATTATCAACTTTCGCTCCGCCCTTCCCCCTTACCGCTTCCTCTTGCTACAATTTGCCTCCGCATTTCTCTCAATCATTCGCCTAAAACTAATTTGAATTATAACCTAAATAAGCGACTTGATAATGAGACTTTTATTTTTTTGCCGGGGAAAAAAAATTGTGCACGCGTATTCAGGGCTCGCTCATCTGGCACAACGTATGGAGCCGTTAAACACGTAAATTTCAGGCCCGAAAAAGCTAAATTGAATTAAACCTTCGAGTTGGAATAATTGTATGTGGTATTTGACGCACCACCGCGCTCTTTTCTTGGCCTCGATTTGCAGAAATGTAAATTAAAATGAAGAAAATGTATAGGAGTTGGCATTTTTCGCCTGTTTTGTTCGGAAATAAAATTTCATCTCGTTCTCGACCTCCACCTACTCTACACTGAAGAGAAGATTATTGTCGTATTCGAAGTGGAAAAACTCCGCATCGACTGGGTTGGTGGGAAGAGTTTTAAAAACGGAATGACGATTTTTCCAATGTTTGGATCTGCATAGATCTGCCTTATAGTTGGTTTAATTTTTCTTTCGTTTTCACTCGTATAAGGGCGAGAGAAGTCATAGGCGCCCGCAGGATTTTCCCAGGAGGGTGCTGTAGAAGATGCTGAGGAGCATGATGCGAAATTGAAGAATTTTGGAAAATTGACAATTTTCGAAAATCGAAATCATTTTGAACAATTGATAAATCTTAGGAAATCGACAAATTAAGAATTTCGAAAAATTTGATGTAAATTTTTAAAATCGACAAATTTTGGAATATTTCTAAATTGACAAATTTTTAAAAATTGACAAACTATGAAAAAATTGATAAATTATTAAAAAATTGACAAATTTTGAAAAAATTTTGAAAAAATTGATGAATTTTTGAAAAATTTTAAAATTTTAACAAATGTTGAAAAAATTGGAAAATTTTTTTAAAAATTGACAAATTAACAAAAAACTAACAAATTTTGAAAAAAAAGATTTTGAAAAATTGACCAAATTTACAAAATTGTTAAATTTTGGAACATTGCTAAATTGACAAATTTCAAAAGATTGCCAGATTTCGAGAAGTTGACATATTTCCAAAAGCTAACAAATTTTAAAAAATTGCGGAATTTTTGGAAACTGTCAAATTTTGAAAAATAGCTAAATTTGGAAAATTACTACATTTTAAAAAATCGACGATTATAAAAATTCGAAAATTTTTTGAAAAAAAATTATGATTTTGGAAAACTGAAAGCTTTTGAATAATCTATCAGTTTTGGAAACTGACAGAATTTTAAAGATTAACAGAGATTCTTTCAATTTTTAAAATTTTCCAATTTTTATAGAAAAGTTAATGATGGAGCTGTTGGGAAATCTTATGGGAGAAACTTCATTTAATTTTTCGTCGATGGTTATTTCACGCGGAGTTAATTTTGTGTGGAAGCCTTTTTCTGGGTAGAAGGAGAGGCGTTTTCTGTCTTGTGGATTAATTCGCTTCGAGCAACGCAACGAGTGAGATAAAAGTTGTTTAATTTTCAAAAGATATTTCTATACGTATTACCTGGAGAAGCGATGAATTGCGAATTTTTTCCTTCGATTTGGAGATTAAATTTTGTCCGACGCCGACGAGATGTTGAAAAGCGATAAATGTACATAGTTCCATACTTGAAATTGAAGAAAAAATGAAGAAAATGCTAGTTCGAAAGATAACGGATATTTAGTGTACGAAGATGAAAGGTTGGAGGAGAAGAAAAATCAAATTTACCATCAATATCGTCGATTCGTTGGTGCCGAGAAGTAAAATACTTACATTATTGGAATATCATGAAGTTTTCTGTGAGTTCATTATATACGACGAGATGGGCTAGCTAGGGAGTGGTATTGCAGTATACAGCAGAATTTCGTGTTCGTACATCGTAAGTAGGTATAGATACATCCGAGCTGACTGAAATATAATTTTCGGAGTGTAATTTGAAGGGTGGTAGCGTTTGCGAAAGCGTGGGTAGGAGGAGTTCACGTATATTGATAAAGAGTATAGTAGATTTTATCGAGGATTTCTCATTTCGTTGATGCGAGACCGCTTCAAAGAGAAGTTTATAAATCTTCATTTAAATGCGCCGTATTAAATTTACTATCTAAATTGGCAATATGGTGTATACGAGATAGTATCAGAAAAAAGCTCGCTTTTTGTGTGCGCTCTCAGCGCAAAACGAAACGAATCCTTATGTTTTTCCTTCCGAAAATGTACGTCGACGACGACAAAATCCGGAGGTTAGATTAGTATTTTTCGTCGAGCTAATTTGATTAAGGTTTGGCGAACAAGAAAAAGCTGAAAAACGAAAGAAGAAAGTTTTTCATAAAATAATTTTTACTACTTGCGCGCAAACAGGACCCGAAGAAAAAAAAATCAACCAACTGTCAGTTTTGACGTTATCAAACGAGGACTTGAAATTGAAATAAATTGCCAAACAGAGATGCGCCGCCCTTTTGTGCACGTTGCTGGCAGCGTAAAATGAACAATTTCGTCTTTTTGTATTTTTTATTTTTTATTTTTTTGCCAGCTCATCTCTCGAACTCGCTAGGTATACGTATCTGTAGATGAAAAAATCGTGATTTTTTTATTGAATTTGTATATTCTTAACGGCGACGTTATCCATCTTATGGTTGCGAGAAATACCGCGAAATATGTTAAATTGAAAAAAGCTCATCTTTTCTAGTTTATACGTATATATTCAGCAGGGTCGGTTGTATAATAAATGGATAGCAACGAACGGTAGATTTCGGTTTATAAATGTATTTACCGCGCGCGTATCCATCCTTTGGCACGCTACCTGTATAAACAGGTTGGCATCTGTACGAATTTAACCGATCGCGTGGTTATTATTCTTATTCGTGTTGTCAGCTTTTGGTATATTTCAAACAGAAGACGAAGAACGGATTAAGTTTTATAAATTTAGCAGTTTTATACAGCATAACGCAAAATCAAGACCCGAGACGTGCGGTATTGCTCGACGTCGGTTACTCGTCTCGTTCGCGAGTGTTCTCTCGGTATCGTTTAGTTGTCTGCTACGCTGTTCTGGTGAAATTCTCGAGTATACGTCTTCATTAATCGGATGGCTTTATCGCAGATAGTATACGTTAGCGTAGAGTACTACAGTACAAACTATAGTGAATAGGTACTGTTACCGGTGCGGCTGTATCTACTATCGTCGTATTTTAAGCTTCATCCTAATGCTTACGTAATAAGAAGTGATAAACGTCTGAGGAAATTTCAACCTTAATTATAAGTAGTATCCGAGTTTAATTTAATTAGAAAACGTGAGATAACGCCCCGATTTCCAAACAATGGCGTGTAAAACGTTGCTGGTTTTTTGAAATTTCGAAACATGAACTGCGAAGGAAGGGGGGATTGCGGATTCGTTGTGGTTTGCGAAACTGTATGAAAGTTGTAGAATGGTGATAATTTTTGACCGCGAAAATGATGCCTTTTTTTCAACTTGCTCGTTTAGCCACGTCTAAGCTTGGGAATCTTAGTAAAAAAAATCTTTTTGCATGATTTGGTATNGTGCAAACTTATAATTGAGGTTTATCAAGGTTCAAATGAAAATGAAAAAAATTGTGAAATTTCTAAACAAAATTTCCCATTTGTTGAAGGTCGAGAGCGTATTTAATTTATACCATCTCCCCGCTCGCCTTCCCTAAAATAAATCCATCTTGTCTGTAATTGTAGATACGTGTTTCAATTTGAAAAAAAAATCGAAATTGAAACTTTGAAATACCTGGAAAGGAACTTTTGTTGGTGAGGAAGCGGACTGGATTTTTCATTGAATTTTTTCCTGACTCGAACAAAAGGAATTTTCTCCATTTAGGTCTCTTTCCGGATCGCTTTTGTTCATTTCGGCTACTAAAAGTGAAAGTAACTCATATTCTTTTAATTTTTTCATTTTTTGAGAGTTTTTTCGATGAAGGAAATTTTCAGTGAGTTCCTCGAAAATTCTTAGTTTTATTTCGTATTTTTTTCAATATTATTCGAGGTATTATACAATTTTTTCCCCTTGAAAATTCGAAGTTCTTAGTTCAAGTTTTTGGTTTTTATGTAGCTTTTCTGTTTTCAAATTTTTTTTTTGAATTTTCTTGATTTTTTTTTTTTTTTTTTGATTGAATTACAATTTATATCAACTACACCCTAGATTTGATTCGCATATTTTTCTACTCATTTTTCGCTTTTTGCCCTTTTCCTTTCCCTTCTATTTCGAAGATCAAGAAACACCCGAGTGTTACCTGTGATTTACCTTATCTATCGCCTCTTTCTAAAATTGACAGATTTTCAAAACTCGATAAATTTTCAAGAAGTGGAAAATTTCAAAAAATTGGCAAGTTTTCAAATATTGACGAATTTATAAAAATTGACGGATTTTCAAAAATTGAGAGATTTAAGAAAATTGGGAAAATTGGGAAAATTTTAAAAATTGACAAATTTTTGATGAAGGATGATTTTTAAAAATTGGAGAATTTTTCTAAATTGACGAATTGGCAAATTTCTGAAAAATTAACGAACTCGAAAAACTTTCAAAAACTAACAAAATTTCAAAAATTGACAAAATTGACAAAATTTTAAAAATTTTGAAAATTAACAAAACTTTAAAAAATATGAAAATTTTTAAAAATTAGCAAATCTTTCGAAATTTACAAACTGGCAAACTCGAAAAATTGACAAATTTTTAAAAATTGTTTAATTTTCAAAAATTAATAAATTTTCATAAATTGGCGAATTTTTAATAATTTTCAAGTCTCTTGAAATTGACTAATTTTTGAAAATTGACTAACTTTTAAAAATTGGTGAATTTCTAAAAACTGATGAATTACAAAAGTTGAAAAATTTTCAAAAATTAACAAATTTGTGAAAATTGATTAATTTTTTAAAGATTGAAGTATTTTCGAAAATTGAAAAATCTTTAAACAATGACAAATGTCAAAAATTAACAATTTTTTTAATGTTTTAACTTATCCGAAAATCGACAAATTTCCAAAAGTTGACAAAATTTCGAAAAAATGACTAAATGAGTCGAAAATTAGCCAAAACCTTTTTTTTTTTTGTGAAAAATTTTCAATTTTCAAATAATGCTTATTCAAAAAATGATCACCTTCATCTATTTATGAGATCGCAGATCGCGCGCGATTTAAAAATAATTAATGATCTCGATCTGATCTGAATCAATTCATTGTACTTTGCTGTTTTTCTGAATTTTTCAGCTTGTTTTGAAAATAAGCATCAATGTGTGAGCCTAAGTATACCGTTTGGTTTTTTATAGTAATCCAATAATTTACGAGTTACGCCGATTACAAAATAGGTAATTTTTTTTCAAGTTAAGTGGTTCAACGTAAATTATACCCTCGACAAAATACAGCTCCTCCTCCTCCTCCTCCACGCCGCCTTCAACTATTCTACGCCATTATTTATGTTTCGAAAAAACGTGAATTACTCGTCGTATTTTGAGCAGGAAAGAGAAAAACACCACCGCCACCGTCACACATACATACGTGACAGCTTATAGTAGGTATTCGTACAGAGCCTTAACTGGCGTATAAATCGAGCATAGCGTAAGCTTTCATTCTGATATAAGCATATTTTACTTAATCGAGGCATGAAGGAGCAAAATGGTTGGGAAAAAAATAATAAAAAAATCGTATTCGTGCCTCTGTAATGAAAATTAAAAACATAACGATATCACGCTCGATTTGCTTTTTATCACAAATATCACGCCAACAACACGAGTAATTGTACGTACGAGCCTCGGGCTGGTTGTTAACATTACCCATGCTTTGAGTGCAGCAGGCATCGTGCACACGATGCGCTAAATTTACTAAATCAATTAAAGCTCGCTCGGTGTAACGGCTGATTAATCGCTCAATAACCGGCTGCATTGAATTTTTTCATTCGATGAGCTTTTTCGTGAGTCGAGTTCCGTTTCAACAGTCTCGAGATATCAGATATGTAGATACTTTTTTTTTCAAAAAAAAAAAACTTCTATATTGAAACAAGAATGAATGATAGAGGAAAGAGATGAACGAAATTATAATATACCTGCCAATGAAATATTGTATTAACACCAACGCGTGATCGTTTATGCAATCGGAAAATATGGCCTGTTATCAATAACCCGCCAACGTTTATTATCATTAATTTATTATTTACCGTTCTGTAATGAAATTTAAGTGGTTTTCAAAAAAAAAGGTCGCATTCCGCGTCGGCGTGAAACTTTGTGATAAAAGTTTTTTCATGAATGCGTAATACGAGAACGAGGTATTCGCAGTGAACTTGTAATTTGTTTTTAATTTTAACTCTGTTCTTTGAAACTCACGCAGGAAAAAAAAGAAAGAGAAAAATTTCGCCTTGTTTACGTCCCTGTGTTGGTTTTTAAAATCTTGTCACGTTTTCGCATTTGGTATTTATTTTCAATTTTTTTCCTTTTACGTTGCTATTTTTTAGACGCGTTCTTGTATATCTATCTAACCCTTCTCACGCATCTGTGGCAATGTGCAACACACGCGAAGTTTGGCTAAAAAAGAACCAACTATGTCTAGGCGTAGGTACTAGGTAGACAGGCACGACTTTCCTACATTGTTTTAATTATATGCATTGTTTTGGCGAGTAAAAATTAGGCTGTGTCATAATGCGACAAAAATATCGTCGTGGTGACCAAATTGATTGTTATTTTTTTGTTTTTTAGAAAAAAAAAAATTTTTATTTATTTTATGCACAAAGACACTACTCGTTGGGAGTAAAGTTTTCACCCTTATATAAAGCGGTGCTCCGCGGGCATTCGAAAATAAGAAATAAATTATGGCTGCAAATTTTACTACCAACTTTATCGTCGACAGAATGAATTATCCCATTGAAAAATTTATTACATGATTTTTCGTCTTTAATTTAAACTTCGTAGGGGTCTGCAGAAATTTATTGACGAGCCGGTCTCGTTGTCTTTTTCTCTCAATAGTCGTCGAATACTTTGTAAGCATAATTATACTTAGAAATAAAAATTACGATTAAAAATGCATTTCGAGGAAATGGAAGGCAAGAGTGGA
>JAAOIU010204667.1:4812-15817 GCA_018107765.1 Hypogeococcus pungens | reverse complement strand
TTTCTCACAGCCTCCCACTTGCAACGGTGAGAAGAAACGTAGAAGCCGGAGAGACGATAGTCAAAAACACAACCCTGAAGATGGAAGCGAAGCCATGATTGAAGTATACAGCGGATTATACGTCAACGAAGCCAACGACGTGAACAAACCCGAACAGATGGATCAAGTCATGGAAAAGGTATCCCTCAGAAATCCTTCTGAAATTCTCTCACTTTCGAGTCCATCGCGGTAACTTTATTCTTATCTCTTTTTCAGGCTCTCGACGATCCTTACAATATCTGCGTCTCTCAACGCAGCTTCGCCGTCGGCATCGCCATCGCCGGTTTAATTCTCATGCTACTGACCATCATCGCCGTAATGATAATATTAACGAAAAAAAGAAGCCCGAGGAAAGATATCTCAACTACGGGTAGTTCCATATACAGCGGTCCTTACACCAACACTGCCTTTGTTCCGGAATCTCGCTAAATAAGTTTTTCTTATACTTAATTTAAATTGCATTTGTGATGATACTTTCCAAAGAAAGTTAAGCGAAACGAATTTATCGCTAGAGGTGTGTTGTTAATCCTAATTTATTACGATAATGGTTTTTTTTGTTATTCGTGTAAGTTTTTAACTTTGACTTCATCCTTTTTTCTTTTTTTAACAATTGTGATTTATTTTTTAATTTTGTTACGCTTGTGTGAGGTTTTGGCTGATCAACGGTTGGGGTAAACCTGTTTGAAATAAGATTTTCGACAGTTTCAAGTTTGAGAAGGAAACCGTACTTAGTATACTAATTAGGATTTTGATGGGATTTAGAAATAGTATTTTGAATTGATATGTAAGAAAACACGAGCATAATAACTTTAAAAAGTGTAATAAATTTTTTTTATATTTTATTGAGTTTTTTTCGTTGGTAAAAAACGTNGAGCATAATAACTTTAAAAAGTGTAATAAATTTTTTTTTATATTTTATTGAGTTTTTTTCGTTGGTAAAAAACGTGTATCTTTTTTTTTTTTTAAATAAGGTGGTCGAGTCTGCAGATTAAAGGCGATTGTTTACCACCTACCTCGAAACTAATATTATTTGTTGAATTAATAAAAAGATGTTTGGACCAATTTTGTGATATAAATTTCGAATATGGCTTTCTTTTTGACGTATCACCCTCAGAAGGTCGATTTCTTGGTCGCATTTATGAATAAATCTTCGACAGCGAGTTTATGCTAAGAAATGACGTTCATTGAATCGATCCGAAATCACATCTATCTCGTTAAAAAAAAAAAAAAATTAATTTTGAAGTTGAACAGAGGGAATAATGGAAATCACGTGAACGATAGAAAAACAAAAAAAATTTTGACATTGACGTTCCTGAGAAAATTGAAAATTACTACATAAGTAAAATATTTAGGTATGATTTTTGTTTAAATATTCTCCCTATCAGTCTATCGGCATCATCTACATACATATGTAAATTAGATGAAAAGGAAGCAATTTATTAGACACTCGTGTTTTAAGTTGCCTAGGTTCACAATCTTCAGGAGAATAATAACTTAGTATTGTTTTCTCAAATACGATGAATCAAATTGACTTCACGTATTAGAGACAAATACAGAAGCGCCTATGCATAAAAGTCTTAAAGAATGTTGTAATCCCTCTTCTTGAAAAAAAAAAGTTGCAAAAGTAAAAAAATTGTTCACCTCGATATATATCGAGGTGAAGAATTTCGGCGCCAAAGATTTTTATTTACCCTCCAACATCCGTCAAAACAATTTTATCTACTTTCGACACTATACAAAATCTAAATCAGAAATAACCACATTTGAATCACCTTTTTCCAAGAATCATTCTCGATAGGCCACCAAACCCTGGAATTTTGCCACTGAGCGCAACATCAGCGTATCCGCTTCAATATCTTAGTTCATTGTACATCGAATATATCGCGAATTATACGAAAGCTGTTTCGTAATATTGTGCCTATTCATAAAACCTCGCCATTATTATTCATCATCATCTGAACGCCATTTTTCATAGGCACGTATTATGTCATTTGGTGGATATTTTACCCACTCTTTACACGCTGTGATTCGATTAATGGTATTCGTATTAATATATGGGTAGACTGTTGCTGCATAGAAGAACGAAAAAAAGTCCTTCGATATTAAATGATTATATTTTAACAAGAGTAAAAATACTTGAACTGAGCTGAGAAGCGTAGTTCAATTCAATTACTCCACAGCATGCGTAATATTTTTAGATATGTTCAAGAATTTTAATTTTTTATTGTTTATCATATCATTTGTAGTTGATATTATTTCTTTCTTCCTATACTCGTAAAAGTAAGTAGCACTCCTCTGCAGTTCGAACATGATTAGTTAGATGATGCGAGTTTTAATTTGATTAAATCGCGGAACGTTTGTGGTACCTACTAAGTATCAACTTGGCAACGAATTTTATTGCTTTTTATTATAGCTAAAGTAAGTACTCGAGCAAATGCAGTAGGTAGGACCTAAGTGGGTACATATCTACACCACTGAGAATTCTCGTTTCGTTGAATAATTCATCAGATTTGAACAAACTAATTGTTACCTGTCCATCTTGGCGGTTTTCGTAATTAGGTCGAAATGTCGAATATTACCCACGAAAAAAATTGAAAAATATTCTGTTTGAAACTAACGTCACACAAAGTTCAGAATTTCAAAATCTGCTTTTCATATCTTCTGGCTGTTCACTTTTCTTTTCTTTTTTTAAAGACAAATATTAGGTACTTACCTACATTTTTGGGGTTTTTAAAAAATCAGAAGCTAATAAGTGATGTTTTCAACAATTTAATTAATTCAATTTTGAAATCGTTCTCCGAAAAATTAAATTTAAAAATACACTTAACAACTTAAAAAAAGCTCCCATCGAGTCTTATCGAAGCACTCATCAATACAATACAATGACTTTGAATTAACAATTAACTAGATTAGGAGTCGGTTTGTCGTTACTCATTTAACTGCCCGATCAATTAAAATAAGAAAATAAAAAATACTTCAAAACGTCTCGCTTTGAGGTACATACTTCAGCGTAAAATCCGGCAAGTCATTGAACCTACCGGAATATATTTAAATTAGCTAATTTATTTCGTAGAATTTTTTTTTTCTATTTTGCAAACGTCAGTCTCGAACTTGGCGTCATGTATCTATATATCTATAATTACACACGAGAACATTTCGTCGACCACAGATCAGGTATTTTACTAGTTTTCCGGCATAAAACCAGTTAATCTCAGTATCTGGTATTTAAAAGGCAAAGTCTTTAGTTTTGGCGCGTACATCTACTGTCATGTGATTTTTAATTTTTTTTAAAAAAATAATTATTCGAACCTATATGTATACTTATGCATATACATTACTTTAAAAATTTTGAACATGCGTTGTATTTTGATATGGGAAAAACGTAGGTATCTACTTGAAAATATTCACGTTTATTTTACACCCAGGAGTAATGGAACCATTCGAAAATCTAATCTTGGAAAAGCAAGGAATTTAAAAAATCATTTAATTTTTTCCATACATCCAAAGAGGTAGTTCATTAAATAATAAGCACCTACTTATTTGTAGCGATATTTTCACGCCTAGCGCCTTTACAGCGTGTTATTCTGTGTGAATACCGGTGTTTCTAAGTGACATACCAAGGTAACTGATGTTTCTAAGTGTACTAATGGCCATCTTCAACAAATAAATCTTCCATTTGATTATTTCGGTTAACAATTTTCTCAACAACGAACATCTCTTAACAAGCTGACTCGAGTTGGAAATAGTTTTAAAATGCGAAGGTTAAATAAACGCTAACCCGGATTTTATTAGAAGATTTTCCGTTAGCAAGAAGAGGCGTCCTGGTCATATACATAATTATAGACACATTATCGTCGATATATTCTTTGCGGATAAAACAAAGCGGAAATAATTTTCGTTTCGTTGTCCGTCTTGAGATGTTCTCTTCTCCCTCTACAGGTACCTAAATAGGATCTACATGTAGATACGTACGTATAGATATTGCATACCGTTTACAAAAAGACCACATGGATGATCACGAATTTTGTTACTTTTTTCCTACTAATTAAAACGATTACCATTAATCACACAGATGGGATAAGATTCGAATGCGTGTGTATTGCAAATCTGCATAAAGGATACTGTTGTTACTGTGTTTTCGGATGTTACGGAGCCGGTGACGTAGACGATTACCTTGACTATGGATATTTCGCCTTTTTAACAACTCGCATGTACCTATATTTTCACCCACTGAGGCGGCTAATTCGAGACTTGTAATCGATGAAAGAGGAATTTCCAACTCAAAATTTGTAATTTAATCTAGAACTTGATTTTGTTCCAAGAAATTTTCGAATCGTCTTTTCGTCAGGTCGAGTTCGATCGTAGGTGATCTCGAATCGGAAATGAAGTTAGTGGGGTGAGCGAGGAAGCATTTTGATTTGTTAACTGATGACTGATTTCAACATTGTTTTGGATATTTCAGAAAAAGGTCAAAGGTTGGTTCTTTGATTTAAAATTATTTTTTCGGTGTTTTGATGAAGAAGCGAATTTCGTAAATATGGATGCGAAATTACTCAGTTTTAGTTTTTTTTTTCAAACCGTTATCACCGAAATCGAAAGTCTTCAATTGAAGCAGAATGTTCACTACTTAAATCTCTTATCAGTCAGTTTTCATCAATTTCTATTTTTTTGAAACTAGTTGATATTATGTAAAAGTACCAGTTTCTAGATTTAGGTAGGCACAATTGAACAGTTTGGCCTCCACCTTAACCTTAGTCACCCTCAAAAATGCTCACTGTTTGTCGAAGAAAAGTTCAAGAACGTCTCAGTGTTTCATAACTACAGTGTTACGCAGCCTCTGGTCTCCCTCTGGGCGACACGACTCGACGCGCCGATTCTCATAATACCGGTTAAGTAAGTATACTTATCTATGCATTGTTTAAAGTTCCATATCCACGACGCGATTTAAAAATTCGCTGCTTTGGTCGTCTGTTTAGTTCGCGTCTTGAAAATACTTATTATCTAATACCAAGAGAACAGGATGAGCTGTATAGCAGCGGTACAGGAGTGTCTTCGGGTCTAGGTTCGGCCGGCCGGGACGATTCGCGATGTTACCGTAAACTTCACAGTCTTGCTGACGCTAAAGAACGAGTCCGCCCACAAAGCCTTGGCTGGCAAGATTACGCGGATGGGGTACTTTATTTACCTATGCAATAGTTGTCCCCAAATAAGGCTCGCAGCTTTTTAATTATTGTAAAATAATCGCGTCAGTCTACAAAGCTCGTCGTGTCGTACGCGAGCAGTGTGATTCTGACAGTGGTGTACGTTTACCGGGTAAGATGTTTTCAATACTCTGATCGAGTTTCGTTTGTGTTTCGCGACTAAGTACGTTTAATAATTTTTCGATTTTTGTTTCGTGAATTTGTTTTTCAGATCTGTCGAGATGTCTCGATATGTGATCATTTTACTATCGTGTGCAATTCTACGAGCACAGGGACAAGGATATGGTCCGATAGCTAAAAACCCGGTCACCGCTTCACCTCCGGTGTCCGAAAATAACGCTTTGAACTTCGTCTCTGCTGATTACGGCTATGTTAAACCGGTAGCCGAGCCTCAGAATCCTAAGCCGACTGATAATCAGTACTGGTGGTTGAATAAAAAATCCCCATTTGTTGCTATACCCGAAGAAAACGTCATTGAGCCGATTAAAAAGGAATACACTGAGGTTAATTATGAATCGAATCCTTTCCTTGAATTGGCCGCAAAGGATGGTGCTTGTGGATACAACTGCGTTCCCAAGTCAGAGTGCTCTCAAGAAGGACACGTTTGTGCTCCGAAGTATCTTTGCTCGAATGGAGTCATTGATAAAAGTCAATTGAGCTTAATTACCAATCAAGAAGTGAGTACCTTCTAGCCGATTTTCATATATACCTGTTCATTAGGCTTGAAAGCCGTTCAGTTGAACTCTTCTTTGTTAGGTACTTGATTTTCGATTAAAAAAATTCTTTTGATGAATTATTGCAATCAGCATTTTTCTTCTGTTTCTAATTATTATTATTTTTTTGATTTCCGTTAAAATTTTTAATAATTGTGTGTTGAAAATTTTTCGGTTATTTTTCGAATCAATTCAAGTCTATTTGTAAAGAAAGTAAATCCATGAAAATTTACATTTTCAAAAATCTATAAAAAGGAAATTTGCTTTTTAGTGTTCTTGTATTTTTAAAAATTTTATTTAATAATAATAAAGTAAGGAAATTTCAATCTTCTTTTTTTTTTAAATTCAAGTTGGTACTACAAGATTTTTAGGTATATTTAAATTTGCTGTATGAAGTGCCTATTTTTTTAATGTCATTTTTTAAAAAATTTTATTTTCATTAGAAATTCTGCGTTGCAAGCACGGAAGTCTGTTGTAAAATTTCAACTCAATGTGGAGGAAACGATTGTTACGCTCAATCTAAGCCATTTTCGTTGACTCCATCGAACTCGCAAACTGCTCCTGTTGCAACTTTACCTTCTTATTCGCAACCTTCTCCTGCTGTAGCTATACCTATACCATCGTACTCGCAACCACCTCCTCCTATCGCTGCTGTACCGGCGTACCCTCAGCCATCAGCCTCCGTTGCTCACGTAGCGTCATCTGAATACAACAGACCAGAATACGGCTCTTCCATTGGTAATATTGTTTCCTTCTTGAGCAACGACAATACCTAATATGATGGTTAATCGGTTGCCTAACTTGAGCTTCGAAGGGGCCCTTTTCAAAATTTCTATAAATTAAATCCATGCTTCATTTTTCTAGCTTCGAATCCCGCTCCAACCCAAGCACCTTACACAGGACCCCAAAATGTAACTCCTTACCCGGGATGTGCTGCTGCTCTAAAATGTGTTCCAGATAACTACTGTACTCTCGAAGGCGTCATGTCTAATACTCCAGTTGTATTAACCAAAGAATTATTAGAAAGCAGAGTTCCATTATCGGTAATGACATTTTCACCTTTGGAATACTTTAAGGAATACATCGAACCACAATTCACTCAATTTCAAACCTAATTTAATTCCAGGAATGTATCGACCTTTCAACCGGCATCATCGGTAAATGCTGCCGCGACCCTAACTATAAAGATCCTTGGCCCGATCACGACACCCATGACCACGGTGGTGATCACGGTCACGAGCACTCGCATGAACACTCGCATGAACACACCGAAGCTCCTCAAACTCACTACACTATCAAGAAACCAATCGGTGGATTCCAAACTAAACCAAGTGCTTTCCCACCTACCATTCCTCAGCCAACTACCACTGCTCCTAAGCCAGCAATACCTTCTTACTCCGGCAGTGCATCATCATCTGGCACGTACCAGTACCAAGTGCCAAATACCTACGTCCCGCCACCGCCACCACCTGCATCTTCACAAGTATACATTCCACCTCAACCTTCAGTACCTACTCAATCATATTTGCCTCCTCCACAACCCTCATATCCTCCACCACCACCACAACCTAAACCAGTCCCTACTTACGTTCCTCCTCCTCCTCCTCCACAACCCTCATATCCGCCACCACCACCACAACCTAAACCAGTCCCTACTTACGTTCCTCCTCCTCCACAACCCTCGTATCCTCCACCTCCACCACCACCACAACCTAAACCAGTCCCTACTTACGTTCCTCCTCCTCCTCCTTCACCACCTACAAATACTTATATTTCACCGGCTACTCAACCTCCTCAGCCGGCTGTAAGCTATATACCGCCAACTCAGTCTAGTTACAAGCCTCAGCCAGTTGCCACCTATGTACCGCCATCGCCACCTCAACCGGTTGGAGCGTCTTATTATCCAGCCCCGAGTATTACGTTGACTAGGCAACCGTTACAGCCGCCTTTGGTGATCGCTTCTGAAAGAGTTTTTGAAAAATCTACCGTCACACCGATCATCGTCAGACAAGATTACTCCCAATGTGGAATTCCAGTCAAGGTAAATTCTGCCCAGTCGTTAAACAAAGTCGTGAATTAACGATTACCTACCTATATGCTCTTCAACTTACTTCAGGATGGTACCGAATATGGCGAAGTGCCTTGGCACGCGGTTGTTTCCTCGACCAGGAATAAGGATTTGAATTGCGGAGGTGTTATCGTTTCTGAAAATGCTGTCTTAACATCAGCTCACTGCGTAGAAAAGTATGAATATTTTTTTTGTTCAGTTGTAATCGTAGGTTAGACGCCTACTTAATCCGATTAATTTTTAGGAGCGATACGGAATCACTTTACGTTCAAGTAGGACCGGCTGGCAGTGCTTATAAGGTGGCCACTGTTACGAAACATCCGCAGTTTGACTCTACGACGTTGAGTAAAGATTTAGCTTTGGTTATTTTGAAAGAGCCAATCATATTCGACTCTCATACTCAGAAGATTTGCTTACCTCCACCTCAATCCCAAGTACAAAGTTTTAATAAAGAATGTTTCATTTCAACTCACTCCGATATTTTCAATCCAGGTGCGTAGACAAACGACACTTTCATAAAATTTTCAGAAATTGTATTAATTCGTTTAATTTTATTTAGGCAAAGTTCAAAAACTCAAAGTTCAGACGTTCCCCTACAAAGACTGCGAAATCAAGTTGAGAAATACGTACCTAGGCAAGTACTTCATTCTTCAAGATACCTTCACCTGCGCCTCTACGCCCAGCACTGAATCCGAACTATGTCAAGTAAGCGTAACCTACTTCGAAATTTTATCGTCATAAGTTACTGAATTTTTAATGCTTTTTTTTTTTGCTTTTGAAGGTAAAATCTGGAGAACCTCTAGCCTGTGACAGAGGCGACGGAGTATTCGAACTCTACGGTATCAAAAGCTGGGATCTAGGATGTCAAGAGTACAAAAAGTCAGCCATATTTTCAAACAACGACGTTTTATGGATTGAGAACACTCTGGTAGCTCCCCTTGAAAAATTACTTGCCATTGAACAGCTCCTGAACAAGGAAAAATTCAAGGGCGAAACTTTGGAAGGAGTTAATATTCAGGAAAAACCTGGATTCGCTTTAGGATACGGAAAATAAACCGAGATCTTCATTTCGATATTCGAAATTTTTGATAGTTTCTAGGAGAAGCATTTAATGTAATTTTAAGCAGATTAGTCGGTATCGAAAGGCGTATCTTTTAAGTAATTAAAAATAAGCTTGATTTATTTATTTTTTGCTCATTTTGTCACGCTTATGTTTTTGCACTTTTTTCTCATGTTTTTTTTTTTGTTTTTTTGTACGACAAAGTGCCATATATTAAATTTTAAAAATTATTAGACTTATTTTTCCGAAGCTCGAATCAAATCGAATTCAAAAATTATCAAGTGGCTACACGATAACTACTTGACCCATGAAACGAAAAATCATTCGACTCGCACGATTTTATTAAAAATTGACACATTCAAAAATAAAATAATACGTAACAATTTGTATAAATGCAAAAAAACGTTGGACATATAACGTGAAATTTCTTCGTGGTTTTCGTTATTTTTCACACCCATCTGATCAAAATTAAAATACGTAAAATTTTATTTCTTTTTAGGAGCGAATTGTAATCCGTTGATAAACTTCTTCGGAATATTGTATTTTCCTAAAAAATAGAAAAATTATCCAAAATCGAAATTTACGCAGAAAAACATTGCATTAAAACAAGTATTAATCAAACCTGTCAAAATTTTTTCGATGAAGTTGATCTGGTTGCCTTGTATCTGCAACTGTGCCGTTTTTAAACCGTTAACTTGATTGATAGTAGCACTAGCGGCAACTCCTCTTTGACACTCACGCGAAAATTCTTCAATATTTATTCCATAAGCTTCTAAATTGTTGATTAGCGTCACCTAAAAAAATTACTTGATTAGCGTAAATTTATTATGTAAAATGTACACGTATATGATCTTCCTTATTCGTCCAAGCAATTCGTACTTTTTTGCTGCCAGCTTTGTTGGCTATTCTGATATCGATCATGGGTAATTTTCCTTTCTGTTTGAAACTAGATTTGCCATCTGTGGTAATTTTGAACGATCTACTCATTTTGTACAATACCCTGTTCATTATCTCTTCCCACTTGGCAGTCTCCGGAGCATCGTTGGCGTTTCCTTGGCTGATTAAATTTTTCAACACTGGATCTAATCGAACAACACTGTAAATCGAAAAAATACATCTCAAAATTGGACCTTATAAAGCGACTAGGTAACTCATAAAAATGCTTACGAATTATCATTTGGAAGCGGTAATTGATGTTTACGTATGTATTCTGCGGTGTATTTACGAGCTTGTGATACAGTCATTGATTCTCCTTTTCTGTAACCAAAAAAAAAAGTATCGAACCAATTAAAACTACAAGATACGAAAAACACTTCAAAAATATGAATCTCGTTTACCAACTTGATTAAAAATTCTGAGAACATCGGAAGCACAGCAGCGGTAACGGTATAAGTTTCACTAACTTGAGGTTCGGAAGCTTTGGTAGATTCTTTACTATTCGTATCGGTTAAATGATGATCGACAAAACCGGATATCAAATGATGGGGATAATTAATTTGAGTAATACTTTGTACACCTGGACTAGGTTCTTCGATTTTTATTAAACTATCGGCGCTCATTTGTTGTATAAATTTGGACATTTTTTTAAAGGACGTTTTCTTGATATCGATAGTTTTACCTTCTGGACAAGCCGGTATCATATGTAGCTTGTAAAAGTTACTAATCAAAACCGGTAACTTGACATTTTTCATCGAAGTATTCAAAGCTTTCAGAAAGCAATACATTAAGACATCATCGGGAGATTCTAAGTCTTCTTTCCCCTCTTCTTCTTCTTCTACTTCTTTAGGCTCTAGTTTACCATTACTTTCGGTATCAGGCTCGCATTCAACTTGAGTAGGTACTATATCTTTAGCTTTTAGAGTATTCGCATACGAGGGCGGTTTATTCTCATCATTCGGGGTACTTATTTTATCTTCAGGTTCAG
>JAAOIU010204509.1:0-10152 GCA_018107765.1 Hypogeococcus pungens | reverse complement strand
TTTTTGAAATAAATAATTTATTAAATTCGTAGTTATTCCTTCTTCACCAATTCTTCATTAATTCAAAGCGTCGCTACGCCTAGGTTGATTTTCGACAGGTGATGTAATATTTTTGGGTTGGATTTTTGTGGTTGATTTATTTTGATTGTTAGAGCTTTGGGCTGAGGATATTGTTGAAGAAGAGCGGGTGCGTTTGATAGATGGTTGTGCAGATATTTTACTAGTTTCAGTATCATCATGGATTTCCATAATTGTTACTTTATTATCAGGTGTGGCGGAGGATTCATATTGCAAAGAATTCTCTTCGTTGGGTTCAAGGTCATCATGTCATCATTCATCTCGTCAATGGGGTTGTCGAGATTGTGTGATGATGCATTTTTACACTTGGAGGAGATATGGTCAGGTTTTTTACATATAAAGCAGGTTAATTCGTCCATATTAAGGAAGACTCTATAATTAATATTTTTTTTGCTTATTTTTATTATAACGTAGGTAATGAAAAGCACCACTTTAACTCTCTCTCCGACACATTCTTGTGAGAATTCTTCGACGTGAAACTTTAAATTTATCATTAAAAGACGTACCTACACTTTTAGAAGTTGAGCTACTCGTTTTGATCAAATTTATCAATCTGTTTCATTATTTATGCGGAACTTTTCGGGGTTAAAATTAAAAATCAGTGCACAAAAAAAAAGTATTGAAAACTTCTTACTCCTCACTATAAACTGAAGTTGGCTCATGAAAAAACGAACAAACCGTTGGCCTTTGTTGTCGGACCGCAAAATTTACTCGCGATGAAATGCGTTACAACATCGATGAAATCAAATATGGACAAAATATCTATCTAGTTTNTTTTTTTTTTTTTTTTTAAATTTTACGTGCGTGAAATCTCACCGACACGCGAACTCTTCGAAAAGAAAAAATTTCATATACCTAATGGGAATGCGTGAGAAAAAATCCAACTATACCCGAAGAACAAAGTAGAGACGAAATCAAAATGTATGTATGTAAAATTTTACGATTTAGATAGACTTTTGAAAGAGAAAAAGTGTTGGACTGAGCAATGTTCAGTGAGCTTTTTAAATTCAATCCAGTAATGCCCATTTTAAATGCCTGTAATGGTATGTTACGACAGACGATAAAAATCTCTTCTTTTTTTCGACTCACTTGGATTGCGATTACGTGCATATTGCGAGATTTTACAAGTGTTGTTCAAAATGAGAATCATGTAATTATGTAGGTAGTTTTTTCATACGGCCACTTATTAAGTAAATGTAGGTAGGTACATGAAAAATCATAAAATCAGTTTGCCAGGATTAAGTAGTTGACTGAGTCGCGTTACAAAATACATACCTACGTAATTAATTAGAGTAACACCAGCGATGAAAGTGATACAGGCGAAAAAAAACGAATAGTTAATGCCTGTTTATGATAAAATTAGTGGCGAGATGAGTCGCTAGTAGCATACAGTCCTCATTTATATCACTGTTAACGTTCACAATATCGTTGTTTGATAATACGTATTTTATAACGTAAGCAGTAATGATGAACTTTTACAATACAGGGTGTCGTATTGTAACTATACTAAATAGAGTTTTCAGAAGCATTTTACCATAAAACAAAAACACAAAGTGGCGCGACGAGTACGCCAATTGAGAATATTCGATGCAGTCAAAATTATTGTTTGTATCTATACTTGTGTAGATACCTGTGTATCTATCTACCGTCAAATACAGTTCTTGCTTTCTACATTACCAACAAATAAAAGATAATTCCACGGTGTGTAAAAAATTGTCAAAAAAAAAAAAAATAGGGTACTCTTCGTTATTCTCAATATCTATAGAAGTATTTAGTATCTAATGTTGCGATAACCACTAGGTCGGTTTTTCTTTCAAACGAATCGAAACTCTCATCAATATTCGTTCAAGATCCTCAAACAAGGATTTAATTTGGTGGTTTCTAAAGTAATCACGTAGCTGAAACAACGCGAAGTCTACATACGTGCATTTCAGTCATTTTTCGAAACTTGTTGCCGAATCTGAAGCCTAATAAGAGAGCGAAAGTAGGATGAGAAAACGCACAAAGGCGTGCGTTTGATGTAAATCAGGGCAACAATTTTAGGAAATAAATTCCAATGTGGAAGTGTTGAGCATCGAAGGGTATTGGAAAATCAATCGGTACACGAATTCATCATGAATTATTCTACTTTTGTTGGTTAGTTTTTAACGAAAAACAAATTGACTTCATTTGAATTTACAGAGAATGCGTGTGCAACTGTGCAATGCGGTTTATTTGCATACACTTTGAGCTTAATTCCGTATCGAGTATCGCATAAAGTACAGGGTTAAATGCTAGAACAAGTTAAATATTAAATTACCAGCGACAATAACGAATGCTTGTCGCAAATCCTTAACATGAACTTTTATCTTTCTTTACTTCCATTCTCATAAAAAAGTTTTGCTTTTGTTTGCTACACACCTGTCTAACTTGAAAATGAATGAGACTGACGTTTATTCATTTTCAATTTTTTGTCTGTTTTATTTGATTTCAAGTTGTGAAAATTTTTTATGGTGAGGAACTAGGTATTCTACAAAAATGTACTTTTAAAAGTAAAAAAAAGAAGAAAAAAAACTGTGTAGAATAATTAACTCCAAAAGTTTTACAGGTATAATTTGCGGTTTTGTCCATTATTAAACGAAACAATTCGAAAATTGTAGATATAATCAGAGAAAATTAATAAGCAACAAAGAAAAGAAACAAGAAAAAAAGTACCTACTTAGGTACTCTCAGCTTAAATAGCAATTTTTTCGATTTCTATCTCCCCTTTTGGTAATATCAGAAAGAAAACGTAATTTAGGGCTTGGAATGGAAAGGAGATGGTGTAATTATCAAATAGAAATTTCAAATAAAGTAACACTTCGGCGCGAGCTTAAGTTGTTGACTTTGTTTGTATTGGTGCGTCGGCGAGGAGAGAGAGTTGAAAAATCACGCAGTGTATTTGGTTAGCTTGCCAGCAAACAATTCCAGGTATAATAATTGATTTACCCAAGTGTAGAGAAAGGTCGTTTCCGGTGACATTTTGTCCACTTTGAACTTTTCTCGTATTGAATAAATGAAGGATAGCTATTTTTCATTTTTATGTAAGTATGCACATATGTATTCTTGTCGAAATACTTACTTACTTAGATGAAATGATGTGGTCGATAGATTTTTGCGATAGAAAACGTCGAAAGTAATAAAGAACCGGATTAACGAAGGGTGCTTCGTCGTTGAAAAGATTTGAAATTGTTATCCACGCTGAAAGGTTGACAACGGAAAACTCTGTCTTGTGGAATGTATTACTTGGTATTATTTTCAACTTTTGTTTAATCGCATAGGTGGCCAACATGGTTTTCTCATTTTAACTCGATATTAGTACGGAACAGTGTTACGCTGACTTGACCAAAACCAGCAATTCATTAATTCTTCAATTGATCGAATTTTGTACACAATAGGTTTTATGTCAGCACTTGGAAATTTGAAATTCACATAGTAAGTACATTAATTGATTTGGGCGCGCATTAATTTCATTTTTGGTTGTTGTTAACTAGGAAATATTTTATAGCTTGGTTTGCTAATGTAGGGAAGAGTATATTGATTTTTGAGGTACATTTTAGTATGGCCGAAATGCCGAGAATTTATAATACTTAAAGAAAAGTGCATATCGTATGTAGAAGTGGATAACGAGACCACGCAGATGAGGGCTCATTGGGGCTATTGCGCTCATTACCGTTAATAAGGTCTATGTCGTTATTAAAATTACGTTATAAGGTACCTACCTGTAAAATTGACGAATAACGAAATAAAAATTTAATTCATAATCAAAAGTGGATGCATGAATTTTTAAAGTACATACTTATTATTATCTATCATATGTCACCATATTACAACTGGTTAGAAGTGGTTCATATTAATTATGATGATTACTAACGACTTGAAAGTCTTATCGCAATTTATGTAGATTTCCTACTTTGAAATTTCAAGTTGCCCCTTGAATTGTATCGTTACTTAACGAATTACTGAAATCGGATTCCTTTCGGCTTATATACAGCTTTGTATGAACAAGACAAAGATGTGAAAATTATCAACACGACGATCTTGTCTGATGATTTGTAAAATGCGGAGGATTGATTTTATGTTTCTCCTTTAAAAGTTGCCAAATACAATAATGATTTTTGTAGATACGAAACCACTTAGAAAGTCTTTTTTCATGCGCAAGGAAGATCACAGATCACTTGAAATTTCACGTATCTAAGTATTTCATCATATAACTTTTTATAAAACTTGAAATTGACTGTCAGTTCTGCGCCAGGAGGCCCCGAAATTTTTTAAGTATGCATTGAGTGATATCATGAATCACACATTATTAAAATTTTCAAAAATTGATCAAATGAAAATTGTTTTGCGGTAAAAAACCATTTGATCCAACAACCTTCAAGGTGTAACTTTTGTAGTTTCCACAGATTATGGCGAAGACGACAGAGAGGTTGCTTGAACATGCGGGTATTTTGTAGTTTCGCGGTCCGAAACGTCTAAAGCAGGAAGTTACCAATCTAGAAACTAATATAATTTCTGCATGAACACAATTATTTCCCGATGAAACGGCCTGCAGGACGCTCGACGCTACCTACATATACCCAAGTTCTACACATTTACGTATGGAAAGGAGAACGGCGGGGCAAAGGGAGGAGATGAGGAAAAAAATTATGAACACGTTTCGTAATAATTGTGATAAATGACGTTTTTCTCTGCTTGTCAATAATAGTACCAACGGGGCGATTAATAATGGCAGCTCAACGTTACTGTTAACTAGGCAAAAAATTAACTGATATTTAATTAAACATTCTGACCGGCCAACAGACGTATCTAAGTGTTGTTAATAATGAAAATAATTTTTATGATGATTCTATTAATTATTTTTTACAATACGCAGCTAGCGTGGCATGCCGGTGTCGCCGTTAGACTGGGACATTTTGTTCGTACCTAGTATTACCCGTTGTTGCAAACATTTTTTACTTTAATGTCATTCAGTTAAGTTTTTGTACTTTTTTTTTCTGTCTGAAATCAGCCTGCGATCAGAAATTGACGAAAATTTAAATAATCGACAACTGGAGTTATTCAACCAGGGTTGAACAAAGTTTAAAAATTTCCGTATTCTGACTTTTTTTTGCATCTCACTGTCAGGTCTCTAATAAATTTATTTTTGTCGTATCAGAAAAATTTATTTATTAAAAAACGCGTTGAAAAAGTTTTTTACTCTTATGTAACCAGATTTTCAAAAAGTTTATTTTCACGTCTAAAGTATGCTCGTTCAATAAAAGAATTTATACAACTAAAGTGTATTTAAGAATAAGGAAAACAGCTGGACGTGTATGTCGACTGTAATAATTTTCTATTTATATTGTAACATGCACATCGAGTCGGATAAATTGCTGCGCAATTTTCTGGATGCCGGAAGCGGTTCGTGCGGGGCGGTTAAGAAATTAATTTATCTCGCGACCGTATCTATATAAATTAATTTGACTCGATTTGGTGCTAAAGTTTTAAAGCGTAAGATATTGAGACTATAAAGTTTGAGATAATTGGAAACACGCCTGGATAATGAAGACGCAAGTTATATTATATAGGTAAATGGGTACATAGAAGGCAATTGTTATTAACCACCTCACATGGAATACTTACAATATTAAATTCAACGTCTGTGGCGTGTTGGTCGATTTAGTAAAATGCGAGTTCAATAAAGTAAGATGTGGTAGTAGGAGCTTGAAAAGTGGAAAGTTTTATTTTTCTGCTCTCGTAGGAGGCGACACAAGTGCCAGTATTTTTTGGTTTTTAAGCACCAATGTTTCCAACAAACTATATTTGAATGTTTCTTTTGTCTTGGTGTTGCAACTTTGTAACGTTTTGACGTTAACAAGGGTTTAAGGTTTCGCTCGTATATTGTAAAATATTCTTACACTGTCGAATGCCGCTGTCATATGTATACGTACCTATAGTCGTATTGGCGTTTTAGTATTTCGGCAAAGTAGGAATGTTCATTTTTTTCGCTAAAGGTGACATTGATAAGGGTATTGATACGTAGTTGGTTGTTTTGAAGAGAAATGAAAAATACTTTTTGGTAGAGATTGCCTTTTTCTCTATGTACCTACTACTGCGACCGTGTTGCCTGCATCCTGAAAAAAAGAACAATACAAGTACGAGTAAGTATTTTAATCTCATTAAGTAGCCTGTTATACCTACGCGTAGCCGTATCTACGTAAGGATACATATTTTGAATTTATTTACCACACGATAACGTAGGTACTTTCATGCAAATAAATAGCCATCGCGTCCTGTCGTATCACACTGTCGAGATATTTTGCAGCTCGGTATGCCGTAGGAGAAATTCTGTTTAATATTCGCGCCATGTTTTGAAAATTATTTAATCTATATGAAGGAAAAGAAAAATTAACGTTGAATGCGAAATTTTCGCTACGATGAGAAACGCCGACGTCATCGCCAGCGTCTAGTCGAGGCGAATATTTAACGTCGTCAGTTGAAACTGCGACAAAGCTAAATTAAATGAATATTCCGTGTCTCTTTTCTTTGATAATTATTCATGCGAAATTGGAAACAATATCGTCTTGTCAACTTATGCAATAATTAAGATGTTAATTTAGAACTTTAAAGGTGAAAGGGAAACGTTGATTAGAATTGAACTATCCCTTCTGAGTAGTATGCAACCCGTCTAAATCTACAGTCTCCGACTCGACTCCCGAAACGAAATTTTTACGCAGTGTCTTATTCTTGTCATCAAAACTAACGACATGCCTACATTATATCTAATTTGTTAATATTGATCTACCTACTCTTCCATTTTTTTGTCCCAGCTCTGAAAAAAATCGCAAAAATGAAAACTCCAAACTTGACCATTCCGCGTAGCAAAACTCTATTGGAAAAAGCAGCACTCACACTTGTCTTGTTCGCAATGCTGTAATCCGAAAGAATTTCATTTCCTTAGAGAGCATCTCTATTAGATTAATTATTCAACTTTTAGAAAAATTAAGAAGTTTGAATTTGAAATTTTCACTTTGTCAACTCTAGTAAACTTTCAATTAGAATATTTCAGAAAGTTAAAGGGCTGAAACAATGTTCTAAAAGAGAAGTTATTCTTCAGCTTTTGAAATAATGGTATCTTAAGAAAATTTACTAACCCGTCGCTGTATAGTCGAGCTCCTCCGAAGATTCTAAAAATAAGTAAGGATGTTTTTAGTTGGAAATACTTACGTCATTTAAGGGTATTCGGAAAAACTAAATAAGCAGCCTGTGCATTTTCCACTTCTGTGTCGGTTTTGTAAGAAAAAGAGAAAAATTACAAAATCGGGAAAAACATATACCAAATACGAGCACTTTGATAAGCACATTGTAGATTTTGCACTTTTTTAAAAATGGTTTTAGTTCCAAGGTGAATGAAGATGAAGGCCAAAAGTGAAAAGTTGGTGCGAACGTGGCGAATTTACAGATAATGTACATTCATGAAACTTAACTACACACGTGTGGAAAAATGTGCCATTGTAGGTACATTAGGGTGGAGTGAAAAATAAAGCATATTTTGGATTTCGACCAAATTTGGTGGGGTGGTTTGCTTTTGTTGGGAGACCTCCCAAAAAAATTTTGAGACCCCCTAGGTGAAAGGAGATGGGAGCAGAAGGCCCCAAAAGTGCACCATCTACTTTTGAAAAAAACCACAGTTTTTTGCTTCTTTTTTTTGGCAATCGATTTGTATGAGGAACCCGTGTCACTTGAAAGGTGCAATTTGAGTTTCTACACTTCCCTGAACCAACGCAACCTTTTCTAATAAAAACTCAGGCTGATACCAGAGGGTCGAAAAGTTGCATATCACGATTTTTCAGCAAAAATTACAACTTTGGCATGGTTAAGGAGTAATAAAAAATGATCAAATAAAAAAACTAATCGTAGGTTCGAGTTCAGCAGGTGAAATTACCCCACATTAATGGAAATCAGACGGAAGAAATCGCTGTACTCAATTTCAGTGGAAAAATTATAAAAAACAAGTTTTCTGATTTTTCACTGTGATTTTCACATAATTTGAGAAAATTTGTCGATCTAATATCTAATTGATTTTTTTTGTGAAATATTGTTCCTTGTCATCTGTAGATTTTTCACTGATTTCATTTTGGGTGAAATTTTTTCTAGAGTGACCTCGCAAGGTTTACCTAATGAGTGAAATTCAATTTTATGTGCGCTTGAAATCGTATTAAATGCTGCGCTGAACCAAGAAAACCGTGACATTTCTATTTCGTTTAATTTTAAGTAAATACTTTAATCGTATCATTCGATATTCTTCAACGAGCAAAAAATTAATGAAATTTTCTAAGGTATTGTCGAGGTACTTAAAGATTACTCGGTTTTAATGCTTTTTGGCTTCTTGTCGCAGAATTTACTCTCTGATATAAGAATTACTTTGCTTTTATGTCTTTCAATAAAGTTTTCTCGAGACTGTATTTTGCCGTCGATTCCACCTTAATTATATAGCCAAGTTTAATGCAGCGTATTAAAATTTTGATTCCTCCTTTTGATATTAACGACCAGTGGATTGTGGAGTTTAAAATTAAGATACCTTTTCGTTCGTTAATTCGGCAAATGAATGATTTATTAAATTTGTCAATTTTATTGTGCACAGTATAGCTACTTAAATTTATGAAATGGCGTGAAAATCGCAGCACTGTGAAGATGATAGGTACATGCGACGGGTCGTTTTATATATGTATAGATATACGATTTTATGAGGTTTGATGCGAAAGTATCTACAAGGTCGTAATGAGTAATATTTTTTGTGTCCAAAAACGTATAAGATAGGTACCTATGTAGAGAGTGTACTTTTTTATTTATTTGTGATTTGTGAATTGTCGTAATACAGGGACATGGCAAAACATGGCGGCGGCTCTGTTGACATGATTTTTACCTCAAAAACGATAACAGCAAAATTTTGATTGGTCAGTTTTTGATCATTACCAATCAGAATCAGCGAAGTCAGAGAAAAAGTACCTCAAAAACGATAACAAGGAATAGGGAGAGCCGCCACCATTTTTGCCATGTCCCCATATGGCATATGCAATATGTTTTGATATCCGAGAAAAATGCCAGAAGAAGAAAAGAAAAAACCTGTACCTTCAATAAAATTGGTTTCTGTGTTTTATTTGTGAAAACCTGGTATCAATTTTTGAGAAAAGTTTTAACCTAAGGTTCATGCCGTAAATGCGTTACGTGTTACGATTTTTTTATTCATTTACCATATATTTTTCACATTAGGTTTACACATTTTATCAGTATCCGACGGTATACATAGGAGGTTTGAAATAAAAGTTTTTTTTTTCTTTTCTTCCAAATGACCTTAATATAATTTATATTTCCTTTTTTTACTATTTCTATGTACGATACTCTGCTTCTTACATCCTTTTTGATACTTTTCATTTCCGCTCGAGTCGTTAAAACTTTTGGTCGTTTTTTATTTTTAAAAAAGAAGAAGAAGAAGAAACTCCGTTGTCCTAGTTTTGGCGGTATAGTGTGGTGTGCTCGTATAACCAGTATGGCACTTGGGTTGTTGGTTTTAAAATGCATCGTTGAAAAATGAAATCAATTCGTAGAATACCGCAGGCGTGCGTGTGCGGTGTAAAGATTTTCTTTTAACGTAACGCGTGATGGTGGAATTGTCTTGAGAGAGAGCTCGTTATACAGTGGCAAGGATTTGAATTCTTCAAGAAAGCGTGTGAAAGGTAAATCGCAAAAATGTGGTGTACTTTAGAAGAAATTTGAATTAAATTTTTTATTTGTTTCAAATTATTATTCCATTGTTAGAGCTTTTATGTATTGTAATAGAATTCGGTGTTTCAAAAAAAAATTGTGCTTTTTTTTTAAAGAATGTTTATTTAGCTATAAAAATAAACCACATTTTGAAGAAGCTATCAAAAATTAAAATGGATGCCACATTCATGTTCAGCAACTTCAAATTAGTCAGAAGCGCAAATTTCTCAACTTTTCGAAATTTTTCAATTTTTTTTTTTTTTTTTTTTTTTTTTTTTTTTTTTTTTTTTTTTTTTTTTTTTTTTTTTT
>JAAOIU010204339.1:0-11013 GCA_018107765.1 Hypogeococcus pungens | reverse complement strand
CATTTTTTAAAACTTTTATCTGTTGATTTTTAAACAATTGACAATTGATAATTTTTTCAACAAATTTTTAGCTCATTTCTTCAAAATTCGCAATTTTTTGGGTTCTACTCTTCCGCAGTTTTGGTTCTCTCATCCTCAAAATTTCTTGAAATATATCCCAAGTTCCACATTATTTTCGTTTAGCCGATAAAATCTACAAAACAAATGCTGTTTCCGAAAACATGTATTTTACCCATTTTTACCCAATTCGAGAATCCCTGAGCTCCTTTGGGCCCATCCGATACATTCGTAGATTATCTCTAAAAATCGAAGCCTATAAATTTTCAAGTAAAATTTGGAAGCTTCACGCTGTTTTGGTGATTTTTTCACAACATTATCTTATGTTAAATCCCGCAATAAAAAAAGAGAATGGAAGTGGAGAGCCTCAAATTGAGATCGGGGTGTCAAAATTAGGAATTTCGAAGGATTGGGAAACTCAAAATTCAAAACGAAAGCGGAGAGCCTCAAATTGAAGTCGGAAGGATGTCAAATATATTGGGACCCTTGGAGGGGTGGGAAACTCAAAATTTGAAAACTCCCATTTTAAGGATCATCTTACCATACATAGGTATCATGACGGCAATTCAAAAAAAGAAAAATTGAAAACCAGCGTGAAATATTTAGATGGGTCTCCTCAACGACTTTTCTTGGCGTGAAAATTCTCATTTGCTGCCATAAAAGTGTACATATCGTGTTCACGAATCCGCTACTACAATAAAGCCTACATTATTGCCGGACTTTGAAGACTCATTTTTGGGCCAACACTAAACCTAAAGTAGGTTGTTTCCAAAATGCAACAAAAAAGGTGCCTATTCGATACCAAAGTGCTTAACCCAAAAAGACAGAAAAAAAACCTCCTGTTACGAATGCGGCTATCGAAAAAAAATGAGGAAAAACGACAGTAGAAGCTTGTGGTTTTTTGGAGGCACCTACCTCTAACATTGATCCATACCATACATTTAATGGACAATACAACGCGGGAGTATTTTTATCTATTTTATAACAACGAAACTTGCAACATTTTGTTGGCTACCGGAAAGTATTACATTTATAGCAAGTCAATTGCTCGGAAGATATAAATATATTGTATAACTGCGGATATTATCGAAAATAACGTCGTATGGTCAACACCCTTCTCTGTGTGTGTGTGTCTGAGTAGGTATACGCGATGGCGGCGCAACGGCCCCACCAGCGGATAACTCTTTTCAGTGCAATAGCTCTGTATACCTACACGTATATAGAGTAAAGAGACGTTTTGAAAAAAGATGAAAATTGATTTACGTTTACGATAAAAGCTCGGACGGTGGTAATATCGCCGATGCGGTAATGTCCGGTAAATGTCACGCTTGATTACGTCGACGCTGGCGACGTTATAGTGGTGTTTTTTTTTTTTATAAAAACGTTCACTGTATATAATGAAAAATTTTCGTTAATATGCTCCTGCGTCTTCGACCAAACGATCGGGGTAAGCCTTGCCCTAGACATATTGTCGCAATGGTCCGCACATTTGCTTAAAATTTTGGTTCCAAGCTTTTCTCTATATACCAGAATAGGTTTTCAGCGTCGAGCCATGCTAGGATGAACGTCTCGGTTTCCATTAGGATTCGCACAAACGACCGGCGAATGGTGAACAGTATCGTTTAGAATGGTATTTATATTGGCGAAATATTACGGGGCAGTGTAAGCGATAAAGTAAACTTTGTCCCGGGCCAAAGTACCAATAACACGAGTCGCTATGGTTTGCACTACGGTGCGGATTTTCATACGTATAGGTACGTTACACGTCTTACTACACTCGATTACAAGTTTAAGTCAACAAGGGATAGGAATGAAGCTCAGGCGAGAAGTTTCCACAAACTACGGATCTGCGTTCTATTTTCGCGCCAACTTGCAGGATATTTGATGTCGTCTTAAGCTCGAAAAATTATTAAGCCCTGCAAGGACTGATGGCCGGATATGTCGTACGATTTTCGGTTGCATCGTAAAATCGGTCCAAGGCGATTGTACAACATAAAAGGAGAATTTTCATGCGACGTGGTAGACTAAAAGCAGCTTGCCGATGGCTCAACGTAATCGGCCAGTATTTACCTATATTCTCAGTTCACCCTGTTTTCTAGCCTATCTGCTGTGTACGTAAGGTCGCCCAGCCGCCATCGAATAATCCGTTACAAAGTAAACCAATCACGATGTACAAACACGAAATTGCCAGCGTAAACACGTCTTGTCGTGTTCGTTAATTAACCTCCCAGTTTGTCTTTTTACGACCTTAACTATCGCATTTGCTCAAAGAGTCTTAAAGAGTAAGTTACTTTTTTTTATTTTGCTATCAGCACAGCGAAGTGGTAGGATGAGATTCGAAGTTCGATCCGAGAACTTTTTAACGAAGATTTTTTTATTTAAAAATTTAAAAAAAGTAATTACGGTGCCATTGGTTGAATACTACGAGTTCAAGCGCTGCCAATTAAGGTTCGAAAAAGTAGTTGACGCAGTGATCCCGCACGTCGCTAGCAACATGTACACCTTATCAGTGGTGTCAACTACTCTTCCTAGTTTTCACCAGCACTCAAGTAGGTAAGTACTACTCAACCACTGGCACACTACTTTAGGTATACCTACAAAAATTGACTAACTGATGAAAATAAGCAATTTTGTAAAATTACACAAAAATATAAATTTCAATTCGAAATTAATATTAATTTTTTGAACTCAGTAAAAATTTTCAATTTTGTGGCAATCATTGAAATTTGCTCATACTTCGCGACATTGACTAAAACTCTTAATTTTTTTAATTTGGTAAAAATCGTTTAGTTTTTCAAAATTTTGATAATACAAAATTTTTGCAAAATTGATGAAATTTTAAAATTGCTCAAAACTGAACGAAAATATCTAATGAAATTGTCAAAATAGTCGGATTGGATATTCTACAAAATCATGCAAATTTTTCAGTTTTTCAAAATCGATAAAAGTTTGTGAAGTTGTCAAAATTGAAAGATGTGAAGAAAATTAAAATTTATAAAAATTGAACAAACTTTTGTGAATTTGTAATTTTTTTTAAGCAATGAAAATTTCGAAATTTGTTGATTGTGTGGAATAAATCGAAATTTTAGATATTCTAAAATCGATAAAAATTGTAAGTGCTGAAAAAAAAATTAATTTTGATCCGATTTTCAAGTCCTAACCGCCTGTCTAAAATCATCCTTTCTTTCTCCACTCCCACTAAGTATATACTCCCGCTTGTCATTCAAATCAATTCTACTCGGTTGTATTTTCATGGGTAACAAATCTTAGTAAATACATACCGAGTTCGGCTTAAATGAGACGTTAAAAAAGAAAAATGTTGCTCGAATTGATACGAAGCTGTCGTTTTTTACGACTCGAGCTCGAGCACCGTGCACGACCCAGTCCGACGTTTGAAAAGCCGAATAAAAGCGGTACGCGCGCCATTGCCAATAAGCGAGAAGGCGAAAGCAAGTCGGCAAGGCAGACGGAGTAGCGGATATGAAATTTATGTATATTCCAGTTGCGTACTGTATTAGAGAAGAGTATGTCTTGTGAAGGCTGGAGAGCCGTATCTAGCCGTGGCACAACGCACACAGGCTACGCTTCATTCAGTTCTTGATAACATTCCAATCGACTAACGATTAACTTTTAATATATTACTTGTTTATCTGTTAAATGGGCTAATTTATAGTTATTACTTCTGCTTTCGAAATAATCAATCCAGTTAAATAGCGGGTGGTTCATAAACGTTTATCTTTCTCAAATGCGCTTATAATTCGCTTTTTTGCTGTTTCAAATCTTCGATTTTATCGCGAACTCGTTCTATCCTTTATTTTCATTACGATTCGAAGAGAGAGGGAGAAAAAATAGAGAAAAAAAAACAATTTCAAGCGTTGAGTGGTATTATTCGTGTGGCCCATAAAATTATACGAATATTTCGATGGTATACGTATAAATCAGGCCGACGGAATTCCGCACTGCCACTGCCACTGCCTCGTGTTCTTTTCAGACAACATGGAGATTTATAAACGTGCAAAAAAATAAATGACAAAAATAACGAAAATTGATTAACATTATACTGCTATCATTTTATTTTGGCACAGTGCGAGAAAAAAACACTCTACAATGCGAATTAAATGGCAAAAAAAAAAAGCAAATTAAGTATAACAAAAAATGATTATATTACGATTTATTGGACAGGGTAATTAAAACTACTGAGTTTGGTTCATGCAGACAGTAAAGAGCCTATGTATACGTACAGGTCAGTCAACTGCTTATCGCTCGAATATTGTTTGTTTCTATCTCTTTTCAGCTTGGTCAATTTCTTGCTTTAATTATCGCCATGACCGTGAATTTTCTCATTAAAAACAAGTCGTGTCCAGAAGTATTTAGGTCTTGATTCTCGGACCACTATTTTTTTTCTTCTTTTTTTTGCCATTTGTTCTCAAACGTCTGATCATTTAATTCCTTTTTTTTGTTTTAGGTTCCCTAAATTGGAGTTATTTTTGCACAGGTGTTCCTGTACGATAGTTCGTCGATCTGGGACATTAATCAATACGGTGACCCTGTCTGTCGTGACAGCAGTCATTGTTGGTGCAAAATGCTATCGAATAGAGATCCAGGTCGTTGAGAGAAGAATGTTGAAGTAAGTGATAGTTTTTTTTTTAAAACGTTTGGTATTCAAGTTATAAACTTAATTTACTTGCAATACATTTTAAAGAGGATAACGAAAAGAAAAATGCACCAATTTTTATAATTTTCTGAACTCTTCCAATTCGTTAAAAATTAAACGTTTTCAAAAATTGCTAAAATTGTAGATTTGACAGTTTTGAAAAATTTGTCGTCTGTCAATAATTTTGAAAAATGGAAACTCTAACACTTATTCTAACAGCTTTAGTAATAATGGAAAAATTTACAAAATCAAAAATTTAGAGAATTCTAACAGATGGTCAGTTTTACAGATTTCGAAAATTTTGATGGTTTTGAAAACTATAAAATCTTGGCAGTTTGTAAGAATTTATGATTTTCAAATAAATTCTACAATTTTAGGATTCGTTATCATGTTTGAAATTTGAATTCGTAATGTTTAAAAAATCCGTAAATTTTCTCAACATTTTGAAATGTTTCAAAGATCACCAATTCATTAAAATTTGTCATTTTTTCAAAATTTATCAACTTCTCAGTTCTCATCATTCATGAATTAGATAAAATTCGTCAACTTTTAAACATTCATTCATTTTTTGGAATTTGAAATTTGACGGTGCATGTTTTAAAATTGCAAATTTGAACACATTTTGAAAAATTTTACAATGTCGTTTCCTGTTTAGAAATAGGTACATATTTAAAATTTTGAAAAGTCAACTGTTTCAAAAATTTTTACGGTTTATAAAATTTTGACTATTTTGGGATCGAAAAAGTTGAAATGAAACATTTTTTATAACCTCAAATTTTTCAACTCTTTTTCAATAAAACAAAAAAAAGTTGTCGGGGCATTTATTTATAAAACTAACAAATTGTCGAATCGCTTTCAATTTGAACAAGTCATCAAATGACCAGTCATGATCACTCCTCGATAATCCAGTCCTCTATACGATAAATTAATTATCAACATGTACTCTCGATCAAATCAATCAATTAGTCCATGTTTAACCACTATAAGTTCAGGCGAGAGAAAGAAGGCAGGGAATTGCTTTCATCGTTACGCCACCGCGCCTTATAATCAGTCTTTTCGATTAATCCATTAACTACGATATCACGTGCCCGCGCCCTCATCATCGTCTGGTAATGCGAGGGAAATCGACTTATAAATTCCAAAACAGTCATATCGACAAGTTAGATAAAATCAAGCAGGAGGTAGGAAGGGAGCGGGAAAAGCTGACGTAAAAGGAGAATATTCTCATCAACTATGATGGTGCTAGACTATGTAAAAACGCACCAGCGACAGGAAAAAACCGCATAAAACAAAACGTGGTTTAACAATTTCATGATCGGCTAATCTAGCCACTATCGAGCGTACGTTAATTAGGAGTGTTTAAAAACAGGATATAACAAGAAAGAAAGACGCGTGCAGAAACACGCGAAGAGAAAGAGAGAGACGAATTGGCGGAAAAGTAGCTGATTGCTTGCATTTCCATGCGTGTGTACCTTGAAGTACGCTCTCACAAAATCGTAATGCTGTGGGTACCTTTATACGCCAGCACACATCATGCACCACCATGTGCAGCACGCTGCTTACAAGAACCGAATGCTAAATAAAAGGGGGGCTTCTTTGCCAAGTGGCTTTTCGCGATATAGGGTTGTGCGAACAGCGAGTCCGACATTTGAATAAAGTTACTCACAGACTACGTCAGAACGAATATTAGCCATTCTTCAGCTACCCTTCTCTTCAATGCTATTTATTATGCACGCATGTATTTCTACGTGTATACGTATACTATACGTACCTACTAAAAATAATTCACCTCGACGTCCTCCTTCGGCAAACCCTTCCTCCTCCTCTTCATCAGCCCATCTCACTTACTCTCTTATTCAACCTCTCTTCATTTTTTTCGCATACGCATGTACGGCACATACAACGAAGCAGTGACTGGGAAGAGGTCGCAGCACACTGTACAAGAATTGCTTCATGAAATATTGTCATTTCCCTCGATCTCATCTGGAAATGTACACACATTGTGAGCCTTTTCAAAATACCACCGTGCATAGTACAGCCTCTGCATTAGCCAGCTAATCTTTCCTCGGTTCATAAAAGACGCTTTTGTTTCAAACAACAGCGTACAAAATGCCCGAACAACAAAACTGTCTCAGTTTTTCTGTTTAAGTAGTTTATACCTACTCGCGCATTTGTAGGGAGGTACGTTATGTACGCACTGGTGCTCCCCTTCACGCCCGACCTGGCCCAGTTTCTTTGCCGTACAAATAGGAACGTAGCGTATCCTCTACCATCTTTCATAACTTTTTTTTCGCTTTTTCTCCTTTTCCCCCTCTCTCACTAGCGTGTATTCGTTAAAATAATCTTTGATATATATTGCATAATCGGATCATTGTCGGTCTTTTGTACTACGCTGAGCAAGATCCGAATTACTTTCAAAACACTTCCTAACCTGCGATATGCTTTTTGTAATTGTGAGTAATTTGATACCAAGTTGTCGTGTCGTATGGTACTATGTGCTTTTTGCAAAGACCGTGACCTCGAGGGCCATAAAATTTTCTATTCTTGTATGGAGGCTTAGTTCACGTTTTGTATTGCCGATTCGTGGCAGATGAAAATTCTGTCTTTTAAAATTCTGAAAAACGATATCTACAGCTTTGGCATGACTATTCAGCTGTTACTTATAGTTGTCTTGTGTTTCAAAATTTTTAATTTTTGAAAATTATGAAACTTTCAAAAATGTTCGATATTTCAACTATCGAAATACTAATCTTCCAATATTTTATTTCATTTTTATAACTGAAAAAATTTCCAAAATTCCGAATTTGTATAAAATAGGTGAAATTTCTAATTCTTGAGGTCACTGATAAAAAATCTAATTTTCAGAAAAATTTCAGAACTTTTTGTTTTCTGAGTTCAGTATGGATAAGTAATGAGAAAATCATTCCTGCTTTTATAAAATCGTCATCAAAATTTCAATTTTTGACAAATTTTCAAAAATCTCCACTATCGAAGAATTATCTACTTATCAAAAATAAATAATTTCTTCACTTGCTATAATGAATCGTTTGTAATAATTATTGTAATTCTACAGTTTTTGGAAAATTATTCGTTTTTGAGAAATTAATCAAAGTTCCTAATTTTAAATTTTTGCAGATTTTTTCATTCGCGAAATTCCTAATTTTTGAAAATTTTAAAAATTCTAAAAGAATTTTTCAGTTGATTATATTCTATATTTTTTCAAGTGTAAGCAAAAAAAAACATTTATTCAATTTTGTGTCGGTGTAATTTATCTACGCGAAAAAGTTTTTTTTTTTTTTATTACAAGTGTATGTAATCATAAAAATTTATTCTTCTAATATTTCTGATGAATTCATCTTCCAACTTTGTTGGTACCTTGCACGTAATTTCGCAGATTCAGATAAGATCAGTAGGTAGTAAGTAGGTAATTTTAAAGAAACACAACTACGTTGATCTAAACAGAACCTGTTCATGCAAAGTGTAATGTTAAAAAATATCCTTCTTGACAATTACACATTTATCGTTTATAAGACCTGCAACACTACTACATGTTGAAAAATCAATGACCTTTGACTTCAAAAATTTCTAAACTCTCATCGCGTCGCTCTCGTCATAACATTTTCGCTTCTAAAAGTGCGCCTCGTCTGGTACCTCCTCCTTTCCTTCGCTTATATGATTCTTCATCCTGCAATAATAGATCAAAGCGAAAACAACGAAGTGTACAAGATGTGAAAGAACGATACAATTAGAAAGAGAGCGAAAGATGTGAGAAGGATGAGAAATTATAGAACGAGAGCTAGTTGGTTTGAAAAAAAAAAAGAAAAAAAAACATCAAAAACTGCAAACAGCTTGCGCGACCAAGTACAATTTTTCGAAACACCGAAGAGGAAAAAAATTCGCATTACAAGAGCCAACAAACTATGTACGATGGTTTTTATCAGATGACCTATTTGGTATGTTTTAGTTGCTTTTTTCTCTCTTTTTTTCTTTATTTTTAGTCATTTGTACGTGTGCAAGAGATAAGGTGAACTGAAGGTTGGTCGAAGCAGTGGAGAGGCATGTAATTTACTTCTTATTCGGTATTCCGCTTTCGTCGCATTGCCGATCTCTCGTAACTCGTATAGTAAAGTAACTTGGTCTCGTCGTGTGTACGCTGCGCAGTTGTTGAGCTGTGAGGGTGGTACTTATGCGGACAAGTTTAATTACGATGTAACGAATTAAAAGCTAAAAGTTATGGTACAGCATGTAATCTGGCAGGATGCTTATAATTAAATCAGGTAGAAGAATTATTTATCAAAAGCAAAGGTTCGGTGAACTAGCAGTTAGAGAATCGCAGTCCGAAGGCAATCTTAAGAGCGAAATCACTGATAGCCGAGGTGTGAAAGTACGTTCTTAAAAAATTCAAATGTAGTATTTCCTAATTAATGCACATTTTTAGGTAACTTCGAAAATTAAGTTTCAATTTTTCCGTCAAATTGGCAGAAATTTTTTCAATCCCCTCATTTCTCCCTTTCACAAAAAATTTATCGATTTCTAGGCGAATTTTCGAAGTGAAAATATGAACCCAGTGTTCGTTAGAACTAGAAAAAATGCATATTTTTAAAAACTTAGGTACCTATCCATGCGTGATGAAGTATCTACTAGTATCAACCTACGAAAACTACAGATACATACGTATCTTTAAACATGATAAAAAACCTCATTAATGATTAACTCGATCGCAAGTGCTGGTCTGGTAGTAGTCACATCGTAGTAGCATCGAATGTGTATATTTATCTTGCCAGACCGAGAACAGACGAAGTTAGAAAGAGAGTAATTGTATATTGACGAAGTAATAAGAATCGTTTTCAAAGAAGAAGAAATTCTAAACGATTTCATTGCAAAAAAGCGCCGCTATAAAAAATAAATCACTTTATGCGATACCATTTTATGATACTTTGAATTCCGTTTCTAATCCTGAAAGTTGATAAACCTCTTTGTAAGTTATACCGTTCGGATATGGATGTATTGCAAAACGTTGTGGAAGAACACAGAGTGACGCGTTGCGCGGAGCGCAGATCTGGCAGCTTGGGAGCGGAAAGCAAGGTATAAAGGATACGCTACTATGCGATGATGCATTAACGTAAGTACGATACCAGAAGAGACACACACGTAGATATAGCCGGGCTATATGGAAAGAAGACCGGTGCCGGTAATAGAGAACGGCAGAAAGTAAAAAGAAAAAGAACGTGGATACCTGAAAGAGTTACTGGAGTTCGGGGGTGCGGTACCGTACGGTCATATTATACGTGAAGAGCCGTATATGCATACAGCGCCTCGATGCTATAATATAAAACATACCGTTCGAATGATAAAAAGTGTATAAGGCTTCCGAGTCGCAGGGTCACTTCAGAGCTATAACTAGATTACCGCGTAATGTAGCTGATTTTTAAATTCTTCGTTATATATTTATTCGCTGTGGCAGTCGTCGCACTGCTCGTCGTATTCTTTACTCTCTTTTTTTTGCATACGAGTCTTAGAAATACGTATAACCGGTAGCGAATAAACCACCAAATAGGTCGATTTTCCTTTCGTATCTTTTTTCTGCATTAGACGGTGTAAGGTTGCAATAAGGAGCAGAAAAGCACGCGAAGAAGGACGGGCAGTGGTAACGGTAGCTTAAGTATCGAATGTTCATCCGGTCTTAATTTCACTTACAAATTACCCAAACGAAACAATTGTTTTAAGTTGAAGCGATAAAGCATTGTGACGGTAAGGTCGAGTGGATATTCGACGTTGCATCGTCGTGCAGCGAGGTTGGTTCTTGAAAACGTTTCGGTTTTTGGGTTATCTAAGTATGATTTTCTTTTTGATGGTTCGTTCGAGATTCTTTATTGGAAAATTTTATTCGTGCAGGGCGACTCGAAAATTACCTGACTCGTGTATAATAAATTTTTAGACGGCCAATCCATATTTTTGAAAAATAATAATAATAATTAATTAAATTGGAAAGTTGGAAAAGAAGTTTAATTATAATTTTTGATTTTTTCAAAATTAGGTAGGAACCCAGTGATTTATTTTTTTGATATTCTGTACCCTGTACCCTTCAGTCTTTGAATTAATTTTGGCACTTGTTAAAAAATACTTAATTGTTAATTTTTTCCCATAGTCTTTTTTTTAAATGACATTTCCGTTGTTTGTTTGTTTGTTTGTTTTTTCATAAGTGCGCCTTCAAAAATTGTTAAAAGACATTTCAAATTTTCGGTATGGTTTTTGGAAATTTTTGAAATCATCAACTACCTACCAATTCTCTTACTTTAGAG
>JAAOIU010204334.1:0-10777 GCA_018107765.1 Hypogeococcus pungens | reverse complement strand
ATTAACACCTATAATGAAACCATTACCAGATGACTTGACGTCTTGATATCTATCTGGTACCTACTACAAAACCCATGTTTTTCGTAGAAGCTCCTCGCTAAAGACACCTTTACAATGAAAACCGAAGAAACCCGACAAAAGCTTGTTGTATAGAATTTCTAATAAAACGGTGCCGCGAATAAAAGAAAAAGCACATGCACGCGTATATGTACAAACGTACGACACATATTAGTTTTGATTTTAAAAACAAATATAAAATAGAACTCAGGCCATACCTTGGTACCAACACAAATGCGAACAGCAAGTTCAATATGTGAATTTTCTGCACCTAAAACACAGCGTATCTAGCTATCTACCTAGTACCTAGCACCTACCCACCTACGTTGTACGTAGGTAGAAACAGGGATCACACTTTTGAGGTACGAGGTACGCGTATCCATATACGAACACGTGAACACATAATTCTTGTCGATGATGTAAGAATTTGCGAAGAAAATGAAAACAACGACGACGCTGTGTCGAAACCAAATTTGCGATAAAAGTTTTTCGTTGCTTTTCTGCGCCATGTCACGAAAAGCGAACACGAAATTCTTGACAAAATATTCTCATCATTTTGTCATGTCGACGAAGAGTACGAAATCGCGTATTACAAGTGCGGTATTTGCGCGGAAAAGCATATATATTTGTCCTCGGCAGCGTTTTTAGTTTACAAATTAATGACGGGGAAAAAAGAGAGAAAGTATAGGTACATTTACGAATGCTGATGTCGCATCTCCATATAGTTAATCATTTTTAAAGATACATACACGTACATTAAACTCGGGAAGTATTCTTTTTTGCAAGTCCTTCATTTGATTATAAATTGGGTTACATAGACGAGTTGGTAGGTACTTGCTTGATGCGGTAGCAAGAACGCCACAGTTGAGGCGAGGGCGATGTATGGTATACATAAGCTGTTTGTAAAATCGAACACACCGCGTAGGTTATTCTTCGTGTTTATGTTTGCAATATTGTCATGTGTAATAAATTCAGACAAGATGAACTAGATATACGCATCACTCCAGCACACATTGCGGCGTTATAGTACTCACCAATTTGGACGACCTGAAGCTACATATATATGAGCACAGTGCATATCTATAGGTTAGTATTGATTGGTTATGGGTAATGCGTCCAATACGACTTGCGGTTTTGATCGCAGTTGTCAGATTAAAAAAAATGCACGCACTGGGTTTGCGTTTTCATCCACTTCAGAGATACGTGCTACCACTAAGTACGCCGTGTACTCTAATCAGTACCACCTCTTATATTTCATAGCGCGCTATTTACCTTGGGAAGCTGAACTATAAATGCAATACCCGAACTAGAAGATCGAACGACGACGGTGACGGCGACGACGTGAACTGGCTCAAATCAAGCGTAGCATTGGTCGAGGCATTGGATTTGTTTCAATGATATCGCCTTCTCTTGCTTATAGACAGCTCGATGGAGGTACGGTTAAGAGAAATCGGAGAATGTCACTTCGATGCGCTCTTATCTGCGATTACTTGGACATAATATTGGAAAATTTTCGGACCATATTACGGCGCGTTTTCAAGAGCAAATGGAGACAATATTTTGGAAAACGAGTCAAAAGTATTGAATTTCCTCTCGTTAAACACCTATGTACACATTCATTCAAGAGAAAGAATTTTCGTTCGCTAGTTAGGTAATATACGAGGATTAGGAAATGTGAAGGACAATTTTGACGAAGAGAAATTGAGTGAACAATAATTAATTTTAGAATCAAGTCAGAAAAAAAGTAAAAAAGAAAATTCATTTTAAAAAAATATAATTTGTAAAAATAGTACCTAAAAACCTGATAATGAATGGAAAATTGAATGAGATTTTCCTTTTCAAATTGGTATCTCTTGAGACAAACAAAATTAATGCACTGGCTTTTAAAATTTAAAAAATAAAAATAAATTTATTTTGATCACAAATTAATACTCCTTAAAAAAAATTACACAACTTTTTTCAAGGGAAGAATTTTTTTGAATTTTCATTTTGTTTCACATCTAGAGAAAAACGCTCAATCTTCACATTACGAAAAAGGTGCGGGTATTTCAACCTATTTGACATGAAGGATGCCCGAATGGAATTTCCATGAAAGCTCCTCTTTTAAATCGTGTTTATAAGAATTCTGATGCACATGTTTGATTATTCGGATCAATCAAGGCATCGAACTGAAGGGAATTTTGTTTGCAATAATTTTAGTAATAGCCACTTTCCTCGTAAATATAACAATATTCACCTCCCTCGTAAAGGGAAAGATGAGGACGCTATTCGCAAAGAACTAGAATTCATGATACGTATGACCCTCCATCAGAGAACAGAAATTATTCCAGGACCAATATTTTCCGAGTTTTCAGTATTTGTTCAAGAGACCCATTCTGACACTTTTACAGCGAGAAACTCGATAAACCAATATTTTTCATTTCGCCCTGCTTTTGGCGTTATTCGTCCGCGATCTTCTATAAGCCCAAAGTCAATCTTTTATTAAGAATGATAATCGAGAGGAAGAAAGGAAAACTAAATTAAAAATTTCGGGCACACAACAAAGTTTTTTAATAGAATAAAAAATTCTCACGCGAGCGTACCTCCAAAGTATATAAGAATAGAAATTATTAATGGGGCAATTTTCATGAAAAATACATAAGTTTAGACATTTCGCCCAGCCTAAGGAAATTTGTTCGTAAGAAAAAAAAAACTTTTCAATGCGCAGAAAATTTAATAAAGACACGTTAATCCTGCGTGACCAAATTATTAAAAAATGAATGCATCAAGTTTGCTTGGAAATAAATCTAAAATCTTGGTAGACTTATTATTTCTCAAAGTAGTTGTTTCCAAGGTGGACTTTTCGTACAATGAAAATTCGCTCATTGCTGGAAGAAAAATAAAGAGAAGGCACGTGCGAGGGAGCCAACTGTGCAATGTGAAAGCAGCTAAATGTGGCGGATTTCTTTCTCGGCCTTTCAAAAATCCAATAGTCCTGGGTGTATTGATATTTTAGGCCGAGACTGCAGATTACAAAGGGGAGAGAAAAATGCAAGCAGAAAAATCCATAGTGGGGGTTCGGCCGTTTCTGTATACTCGCCACGCCGCGCTGCTGGCGGAAATTCGCCTTACGGTGTTTTGGTGTTTTACGCATTTATTTTTCCAAAATACTAGGTCAGGTCTTTGTACGAAGAACGCATACTCGGGTGCGTTGAATTACGGGTCGATGACGTCAGGCTGTTTTCGTTGGGATTTCGTATACCATACACTGGATGAATAGCAGCGTACTCTCTCTATCGTATAGATATACTCATTACACGAAAACTCGTGCTCTTCATTTTTCAACCATCGCAAATGCTCATGGGCTAGGCGTTTATGCCAAGAAAACTTGTATGTTCGAGAAAAGCGACGCGACGCGAGCGTATCCCAGACGACGTTGCTGCACATTTTCGTCAATATGCCGAACAGAAAGTGGAAAATAGGGTAAAGGCGTATTTCGATTTTCTTCAACCCGATCGAAAGTTAATTTTACGCGATGCCGTTTTCAAATATTTTTTTCGGAACTTAGAAATTTCTTTTTCGCATCTGAAAGAAAATTACTAGACATGGAAAATTTTCAACTTGGCTCATGAGAAATATTTTAATAATTAGATGTACTTAATTTTTGTTTCGAACCTACAGCACGTGTATTTCAAAAGTCGAACCCGATGAGTTGTTTATTACCGGTGAAAGAAAATTATTTTCAACTCGTGCGGCGGCAAAATCGATGAAATTTTTTACTCCAGAGGCGTTGTTCATCAAACTTTTCAAAGACTTGCGGCTAAAGCCGATAATTATTTCTGTAAACTTTATCAAACCTTTAACTCGTCTGAATATAAATTTCCTCTAACCAGGGAAATATTGAACGTGACCGCGCGAAGTGGGAGGCGAATCGGATGCTAAATAAATAAATAAAACGTATCGTATCTTTAACATATTGTGGCAAACGGGAAAAAGCACAGTGAAGTAAATTTGTCATCAAACATTAAAGTACATAATATGCTTTTTAATAGTTAAACTTTTCTAGTAAATTACAAAATTCAAATGCGGTCTGTTCGCGTATACTATACATTCTTCATTGCGGAGTGATGGACGCTCGGTAAGCGTGAGCGTATATGGTATTACGATTTTAGCTGAGCTGTTTATCCCTTTTGTGTGGTTGTCGCGATGTTGGCCAACGAAATATCGTGTATGTGGGGATTTCCTTGGCATTGTGATACTTTATAAATGCACTGTATTTCAAAGTTGACTAAGTTTTACACTGCGTATGGGTATCGGGGTGGCTTTAGTGTGATTAAAGTCCTTGAAATGAAAGTATGTACATTGGTCAGTCCGCAGACGCCTCCGTAAGCGAGGATGTGCCCCGAACGGATCGTCGCAAAATTACCAGAATACTGGAGAGCGTAGGTAGGTTAGGTATACAGCTAGACGAAGGTTTGTTGGTTTTTTCAGTCTGTTAGAACAGAAATTTCTTAAATTCTTGCAAAAAATATATAAATACATTTTTTAATAATCTAACAGTAGCTATTTCAACTTCAACATGAAAAAGTTAATTTACCTTGAAGCAATTTTTCGGAAAAAAGAAATTGACAAAAGAAAAAAACCTGAGTTCTTCCTACTCACATGAAAAAAAAAATCGAGAGAAAAATTCGTCTCTTTTGAAAAATCGAAAAAATTTACCAAGAGTGAAAAACTTTCCTCAAAGCATCAAAAAATTGAAGTCGTGGAAAAAATTCTAACAAAGAAATGCTCTTTATGGTACACTTTGGAAACGAAGTTTGCAGCAAAGCCTAAAAGAGCAATTTATTACTCACAAACAGTGCAACATAATTTTTGATGGAATAAGCTCATTCACTGAAGTATGTTTTTCAAAAGATGAATTTTATTTGGAAAAACCTTTATCGAAAAACATGGGCAGCTGCAGGACAGAATTTGTAGTGCCCACACAATACCAAAATTCAGATTTTATATTACCTCAAAAATTGATATTGAAGACCTGTACCGTACTGATAATTAAGCCCTCCCCTCACCAAAAAAAATCAACGGAGATTACACCCGAAATAAACCTCAACCTAAAAAATGTGTTTAAAAAAAAATTTCTTCTCACAACAACCCTTTCAACCACCGCTGAATTACACTCGGAGTCTGAAATAATCGAGCCAATTAAACCAACACCACGAGCATCCAACCTCAGACCAACAATGAAATCAAACCCAATCATCTCCTAATCAATCTGTGACGACACATAGAAAAACGCCTCTCGCTTCGACACCCCAAAGTCGAGTTAATTTCGACATCAAAGCGCACGGGCAAAAATTAAAAGCCAGCCGTGCTGCTTTCAATTCGTATTCAGCTCGCCACAAGACTCCTTTACGACTTCGACTCACATTTCCGACCTACTCCTGTGGACGGAGTGAACAAATCTCTGCATAGTCTGCACTCGTAAACGTGAATACAATTTCCGCAATATACACGGTGAAACCTTAAAATCGCCATTTTACAAAAGGCATAATACGAATAAATGGGATTAGAACGTATATAATAAACAAAACTACAAAATAGTTTCAGTTCGGCCCAACGCCGCGTTCAATGTGAGTGGCTGGGGTATACCTATTAAGTATAAGTTCGTTGACATAAGTTAGAAAAGCATCATTTTCATCTCTTTGTATTTCGCTATACCAGTTGATATACTTTACATAATACGCAGATGTACGTATATTTCTTCAACAGTTTGTGAAAAAGAGTAAGTAGGTATGTAAGACGTACGGCAGTTCCAACTAAAATACTCGAAACGAAAACTTACTTAAAAAACAAGAGTGAGGGCGAGAGCAAACTTATCCTAGCTACGTTGGGGTAAACTGAGACGAACACCCGGAGGTCTAGTAGCAAATTTCACAATCTCATCATCATCAAATTGCCGCACACGCGTAAATTTTTAACCAGCCGACTAAAAGTAGGACTTTTGATCTCTCGCTGAGATAATCATAATTAAAATTTCATCCCCAGCACAATGTTTACCTGCGAGATTAAATATTAAATACGGGTAATTCAAGCAACCACGACGAGTAAAAAAATTGCCTTCGTGTTTTAAAATGATATTCAAAAATTAACCGAGTTTTTAGCTCGTTTGAATAACGCGGCGAGGACGACGGTACAGCTCCAGCCATGTCTTTCTGTCAGCGTCGTCGTAAACATTAAAAAATCTAAATAAATATTCGTATACGTCTCGGTATCCTTCTAAACGAACAAAATAAACAAGGTGACGTTTTATCAGCAACAAAATCCGAACCAAAAACTTGTAAACGTGGAGTGTCAAGCATCCAGTAAAATTTCATTTTTGATCGAACTTTTGGTGTCGTGAAACTTTCAAAATGTATCATTTTTCTTACCCCGTTTCACAGTTTCACGTCACCTGTCATCGTGTGCCTGACTGATTTCACTACCATAGAGTTGTTTGGGAAACATTGAAATGCACAAACCAGATTTATAATTAATTAGTTTTAAAGGAGGTATTCTAATTTGGTCGCGTAATTAATATGTAAATTATAATAGGTTTTTTTTTTAGGAACTTCGTTAGTCTGACGGGATGCGATGCATTTCGTTAGCTAGGTAACGAAAAATATAGAAACATCTGCGCTGTTTAAATTTTGGTGGAATTTTTCGGCATAAGTTGCGATAAACGAAACGATATTTGGTAAAATTTCATAAATTACGTCACTGGATTTGTTTGAATTAGTATCAGTGATTACGATATGATTTATACGTCGGTCAATTTTCAATTGGAACACTTAATGAGAAAATGTACAGCGTGCAGCCAAAAAGTGAGGGAAAAACCTGCCAAAAAAATTCCAGCATATTATCGGTACGATTTACTTTTCACAAATTGTCAAATTATTCGGCTATTTTGAATTTCAAAAATCGAGACATCAATCATCAACTACATATGCCTTGATCTGGTTAATTCCGTATTCGTTGAGATTACCTTTAATTTCGTCCGCTTATAAAGAGATATCTAATACTTTGTATAAATTTCAAATACATTCTAATTCACGGTCACTTTTTGGGCGATATTTAGATTGACTGAACGAGATTATAGCCAAAAAAAAAGAACTACGGAACACGGTACAAGAAAAAGTTCATCGTACCTGACGTCCGGGCTCAACCTTATTGTATCTTGTGATCATTTACGAATCGCACTCACGTTTCCTAGTCCTGTCATCGAGTCGACGATGTTATCGTCGTTGAGAAAAATTACCATCTTTAGCGCATCGAACTACACATTTTGAAGCGAGAAAAAAAATCCTCAAGAATTATGCAAATTGTCGAAAATTTTTTTTTGACAATGTTTCATAAAAGCCACGTCGCTTGTATAATTCGCATACAATGTAGTACGAGATAAAAATCGTCTGATTTCATTTTGACATTCGGGCAAAGTGGAAAGGGCAACTAGCCTGAAATGCGCGTTACTCGCAAGCGAGCCGGAGACGAGAAACCTCATCTAGCTGGAATTTGAATTTTTGTTTTGCGATGGAAAATACTTCAGCATTCGAATGAAATTTCAATTAAAATGGAAACGCGAAAATTGAAAATAATTCGAATAAAAGAGAAAGTTTTCTCAGTTTTGGCTGCGAAAAAGGTTGGATTTTCGAAACACTCTGTGTACACAAAGGAGAGCGGTGCGTTTTACCGGCGCTATGATGAAATTGGAAAAAACGAATTTTCAATACGTTGTTCACATTTTTGTATTTCGAGTTGGTTCATTTTTGTGTCTTTTGTTTGATGGTGTATTTATACAACAGCGGTTCTACTACGCGGTGCCCGTGTTTTTTCGCCCCACTCAGCTCTCTCGCGTTCTGCGATGACAAAACGTGAAAGACAGATGGGGTTAGGTGACGAGTGCGGGGTCCAGAAGCTGTCGTAATACTGTAATCGTATATACACGTTGTAGTTTCATTTTCCTTCGTCAAATCCTCTAATAGTGATATTGATTTGAAAGCGGAAAAACTAAAGCATGTTGGGCAGCTTGTACTAAAAACGTGATAAGGTAGGTCGGGAATTCAGCACCGTATTACAACGACAGAAGTGCCGATAATACAATACATCTCCACTCTTTTTTCCTTCGTCCTCTTTTCTTTTATAATTATTTGGCAAAGAAGGCGGTACCCACTGCGAGTTTGCTTTTAATTTTTTCCCTTTCGATATTTTCTCAGGTCTTTTTTTTTNGTACTATGGCGTGCAAGCCATAAATAAATGGTCTCTTTCCCCCGAGATAATTTATTTGACTTTAAACGTTGCAAAGTTTCATGCTTGGCTTATTCGCGTGCGCAGCCGCTGAATTAAAAATACATATCTAACCGGCTGCTTATTACCTTGGAAATTATAATTTGTCAATGGTCGAAAAAAAGGCGAAGGTACATACGTACACTATTTTTAATGAGAAAAATGTAATTTTGTTAACTCGTATTAACTAATAATATTCCAAATTGCCAAGTAGTACGAGCGGTAAACAGCTTCGAGTCGATAAACTTTCAAAATATTGGCCCATTTTCGAAGAAAAACTGCGATATGAGATTTAAAGATACATTTCTAGAACCGATTTCTCCTAGAAATGAAAAAGATAAGGGTTTCATTTGAGTAATTTGTAGGTTTTCCGTACGGATTAAGAATTCAACAAACGTAAACATTCAAAAAAATCTTTTTTTGAAAATCATTTCATGGTTTAAATAAACTTGTAAAAGTAGGGAAAATTTTTGTTATTTTTTTCAATTAACTTGTCATTTTCTTCAAACAACCACAGTCGCAAATTTCAACGAATAATCCTTTTTCCTTCATTACTCAGGGACGTTCAGGGGTGTTGAAAAATGTCTTGATTTTGAGTTCTGTTTTCAGCTTCTCAGAAGTAAGCTGAAAAATTGCAAAAGCGAACTAATTTCCTAGACTGCAATCCGTTTTTAATAATCTGAAAAAAAAGGGGGGGACAACATTTTTTAGCTTTTGAGTCTCGACACAACTTGAGTCAAATTTCAAAAATGAGTGTTTTTTGTTACAGTCCCAGTAAAAATTAATCAACAAACTACTTGATTTTCAACTCGGTTACGAATAGATATCTTTTTGCAAATTTTTATTTCAGTTTGCATTGATTTTTCCACTTTTGTCTGGTTTCCCCAAACCACCTCACTGTGGTCCCGCTCCTTCGTTTGCGGGAAAAATTGAAGAATGTTTGAAAAAATTGGGTAATTTTTTCGTTGAAAGTGGCGGGGGAAGGGAGGTGTTATATCATCAAAATGACAAGGGAAAACTTTAAGAAATTTAGTCACCTTTTTTTTAATTTTAATTTTTAAAAAAGTCGTAAAAGACCTAACACGTCCGAATTTACATCCAGTGAAAAAAAGTACTCGAACTGAGCGAAATTCAACACACATACCACGCATACCATCTTCAAAGAATGAGAAATTCTTGGTAAACTCACCTGTAACAAAGAAAGAAAAAAATAATTGATTATATGAATGAATACGATATAATCTAGTGAGTAAAAAAAAAAAAATAATCCAACTGTAAGGCTACAATAGGCCCGATGTTACTTCAGCGTGCAGCCTAATTTCAAATACAGAGTCGATTTATACTTGATTTTTAGGTAGATATAGCAGTGGGCTTTATGTGCTACTAATATAAACAATAAACACATAGTCGTTCAAGGTATCCGTGGTAGTAATATATGAACGGTTTTATATTGAAAGAAAGGTTCCTTCTGTTGATCCTTGACCTTGAGGAATAGGTATCAACGTAACATGTCACCGTTTAGTAATGTTTTTAAAACCTTAGGCGTGAAATTCGGCAACGTTGCTGCCCATTATTTAGTTCACCACGCGCCTCCGGTCCATGTCCGCGTTTATTCGCCAACGATGAAACGATCCGACCAACAAAGAGATTATAAAATATGTGATGAGGTAGAAGAGCGAGAGAATGGTTTGAATGAAATGCAGCGTAACGTCGTATGAGAGAGTATACGGTTCTCCTGTTCGAGCGAAAAAGTAAACTTTCTTCGAGTTCGGGATATACGAACGCGGTAACTGTATCGAGCACCATTTTGCTAATTAATTAACACCACATATACGTGAAGAGAACGCAGATCAAGCGTATATTCGGTTCTCGAGTACCCCCTTTTTTCTCCTGCTTCATCGAGACCGAGAGTTGTCTATTGTTTCGCTATAAGCTTACCGCGTATAATGAGATATTAAGGCATGTACTTTGAAGTGTTCATTTACAGAGCAATAGCAGTTCTTTTCGTTGAGCTTTCGGTTTTGCGGAAAATTTATCTTAACGCTGAGTTCTTCTTTAATGACGAAAGCGTTGGTGAGACGACCAACAAGGTAAAAAAAGACGAGGTAACGAATTACTTACGCGAAAAAGTATAACACCAAATTAGACGAAAATTTACTGTTTTATATGAAAATTATAGACTCAAGACTGTATAATAGGAAAGCTCATTTTAAACTCTATGACGAATTTACACAACTTTACCATTCTGACGAATGGAAAATTTACTTCCAAGATGATTTCTATNATTCTACAAAGTAAACCGAATTTTTTGTTTTAATGAAGAAAAAATTTTCACCACAAATTTAAGAAGATTTCGTCCTGCTTTAATTAGGATATACAAATAAGTATTTTTTCAATTCGACGAAACAAATGAAAGACTCGA
>JAAOIU010203991.1:0-12191 GCA_018107765.1 Hypogeococcus pungens | reverse complement strand
TTTTTTTTTTTTTTTCTTTTTCTTTTTCTTCTACAATAAGTATCTACCCTCTAATTTTTTTAATTTCTGCAAACAACCGCCTATCGTGTTTAATTTCATTACAATTTTTCGAGTTCTCGTTGTTCTGAAAAATTCTCGAAGACTTCGAGGAATTCAACGATCTAGGTCAATTTTTCGAGGACGAGTGTTCGACTGTACGAACAGCCGAACGCTCGTAGTCATTATACAAAATCTTCATCATGTAATTAAGATCGATTAGAAAATTATTACTCTTCATTTTTGCATTTCAAAGCGTCGCTCGTTAAATTTACTTTCTATACAATGTACTTACGCACGTACTTATCAATTTCTCAAGTACAGTACATATTCAACATAGATATAAACATTTAATAAAATTATACTATTTATTCAAATCGAAATGAAATTCAACGCCCACTGAAAACTTTTTTTCTTTCAAGTTTTGCTCTTTTCCCACGTAACCCAATAATACGCCTCATTGAATGATGCTTAACCTACGATGAACCTTTACTTAAATTGATCTTTAATTATCGCAGCTTTCGTAATAGGTACACCCAAGTGCGACGCGACGGTGCGGTAATCGAAATATTAAACGAAAAAACCAACGAGAAAAACGATTAATTATTTTCCAAACTAACGTCGTCCATTGCGTCTTTGATATCTTAATTAATTAGGCACTTTTATTCCTTTCATTAAATCTCGTTTAAAGGTCATTTGGATATTGAAAAAAATTCAGCGATAATCGCACTTCTAACGAGATTACAATTGGGTGGTTTTCCACTTTCCAGAAGAAATTGTCATCTCATAAGTACGAAGTCGTCTGATAACTAGGGAAGGAATCTGGCCTGGCGTTTGAGTCATTCGCATTATAGTTATTACAAGAAAATATGTAAATTGTAATGCGCGTGGAATATTTTAGCAAATGATGAATCATTTTATTAATTTCCTATGACCGGAATAGAAGAATTAATCACTGTTCAATGTGCACACAGAGCACAGAAATACATTAGTTTATCAATTTTTACCCAGTTTTGTTTGAAGGAAAATTAAATTTAAAAATTCGTTGATACAGTCTGTTTGCGAGTAAAGCAGAGCTGATAATATTCTGTTACCAGGCGTCAATGGAAATACATTGTATAGTTTTCCTTCAGGTACTCACACATACGTTTTCAATGAATAAGTACAATACAAAACTTGTAACAGATATTTTGTTAAATCAATATATTACCACCATACAGGCACCTAACCTACCTAAATACAATGCTTTTATCAAAACAAAATCGTACTCGGTCTCCAACCAAAAGATAGGTGATTGAACTGAATCAAAAAGCACAACTACATGTAGCTGCCTATAAGTATAAATAAATCAACAAGTATCCGCACCTATAGACCATTCATAAGCTAAACCAAACAATCTATCACAACTTTTCTATACGAGTAAGTACCTATATCCTACAATGTCATCATTCATGCACGACAAGTTTCGAAATTAAAGTATTAAAAACGCCACCGACACCACAACGTAAAGTTTTAAAAAAAAATGAACATATCAGCACGTGATTACACGCATTTACGTAACCTTATCACATGAACATGTTAAGTTTTCCCAACGGGCTTAACTTTTAAAGCAGTTTTAAAGCGAACAATTTACGGGCATGGTGTGTTCCAGTGTTCGAATGTGAATCGATTAATAGTGTGAATTCGCGAGCTTTTGTTACCGTTGCTGAGGTGAGTTCTATACCAACACGTGTAGATCACTTAACTTTAACCAAAAATGCGCGAACCATCAATCTCGATGCTCTGAATTTATCAGCAATTTTTTTCACATTTTGAATTTTGAGAGTTCAATTTTGAAAATTTTTCAAGGAAGTTCTTACGTAAGTTTGAATATTAGACAGGTATTGTAAACGCAGCTTAACCTGTGCAGTAGTAGGTATCTCGTAAAATATGTACAATATCGAATATCGCGACGTGTACGTGTGTGAACTGAAGGAAACGTAATTTACGACAGTGATAGGTATAAGTAGTCGATTCTACGATTTTTCCGATACCTTTTTTTTCACAAAAATTTGAAATAGAAAAAAGAAGGTTAGAATTTGAATAGAAAATTTGAAGAAAAAAAATAGTATCACCGTAGGAAATAACTACTATCGCGTAATTTATACTCGACGATTCAAAAAAAATTTATATACTCTATATATAGTTTTCTTTCTTCCGCAAGACATGTTATCACTCAGAATTCATACAAATTAACCGAGCGAAGCAACGTCATTTAACCTTTGTTTTATTTTACGGCCTACCGTAGAAAATTACAGTGAGTTTTTTCCTAAATTTGAAATATTCCGTCATGATAAAGTCCAACGATTAATCCGCAGAGTACAATAAAATCACGCACGACGCTATCACACCGGTTCATATGCACTTGGACTTGATGTGGATTGGGCTGTGTCAAAATATCGTCCGGCAATACTTACCTGAACGTAAATTTTCGTGTTTCATTTTTCATTTTTTTCCAAATTACATAGTAGAGAAGAAATATTTTATTCGGTGTTGAAAATATTTGTGTGCATCTAAAAGCTATTTTGAAAGGATAAAAGCTACTCAGGTAGATATTATAATAAGATCCTGATTAATTATATGACCCAGGGATTGATCGTTCATTTTCTATATTGGGAATCGATTCTGACAAACATTTTGGACAATCATAGTTTTTCTCAGTGTCGAAGAAAATTAAAAACAAATTCTAAGATGTGCATTTGGAAAAATCTCAAAAATTTGAAAATCGCTACTTTTTGCTAAATTAATATTTTTTTTTTAAATGCTTGAGTCGCGTCATTCGTAATGTATGACCGATTTTTTTCTTTAAAAAAATATGTTTTTAACCATAAGTAATGAAGATTCCGAAAATTTTGGAGAAAAAAATTTCCATTTGAACAATTCTTTCCCTTTTGACTCATCAGAATATTTTCTAATCGCTTAATCATAACATCCGAAATTGGAAAACATCTGAAAAGTTATTGTGAGAGAATTTTTGACAGACACGGATTTTTCATACTTCATCTTTCAACCATCGAGATTATTTTTGTTGATTTTCAATTTTTTTGCTTGTTTCAGAAGGAGCTTGACTAAAGTTATTTTTTGCACTTTTTTTTTCTTCAAAATTTACGAGAAGCGATACACAAATTCCTAATCGTTTTCAAAAACTATAAAACTTGCTCTCTCATCGGTAATCTGTGAAAAATCACTGATGAACAATCGGAATTGCAGCACAGGGAGAATCAGTGAAATATTTTTGCTGATTCTTCCCTGTACTGCAAGCGATTTCTCACTGATTCCAAATGAGAGAGGGCTCAAAAAATTGTTTTTTTGATATTTTCTGAGAAAAGCAAGAAAAATTTTGTGAGGGCGCATGTTTTGGCCACTCTCCCCGTATATTTTTGCGAAATTATTTTCTCATCGTGGATTGCTTTTTGAAATAAAATCAGTCAAAACAGGTTCCCAAGTACTCTCTCATTTAGAATCAGCGAGATTAGGTATATCTGAAAAAAGTCAGAATTGCACTACCGGCAAATCAGTGAAAAAATCACAGAAATTTCAATGAAATTTGCTGATCTTCGAGTTGATTTCACTGGAAAATTATTGCCTTCTCTGATTCACCCGTGGTGCTACTCTTTATGTTTTCCAGTGAATTTTACATGTGTCAGGAACTGCGTGTGTCCGTTTTTCATTAGGTAGGTAATTAAATAATAAAGCCTAAAGGGGGGAGGGGATTCCTCGAAACCATAAAAATTTCAATTTGAAAAAAAGTTCAATTCGTAAAAAGTGGTTATAGTACAATAATAATCGTGAATTTTCCAAACTGAAACTTGAAAAATTGGTTTAATTTACACATGTTATATTTTCACAGGTCTGTTCATAATGGGAAGCACCGACACCATAACCGTACAAAACGAAGATAGTATCCATCAAAACGGAAAAGTCACCCAAAATGGAACCGTAGAAACTTTCAAGAATATCGTAAGTATAAACTCTCGTCATTCTTTACTCACAAACGTCTGTTTAATTGCTCTTTTGTACGAGCAAAAACTAAAAAATTCATAATCTACGAACCGAACGTTTCGACTGCGGGTTTCGATTGGGATGTTTTGTTACACTCGTAGGATAACTTCATCAGATATCAAACGTACGTTTTGCAAATATAATTGAAATAATTACGAAAGTAGTTCGATTTAAATTTAAAAAAAAGAAAATCATAAAAAAGGTAGAGTACAATTAATTTGATTACAAACTATAAACATGCGAATAGCACACTTTTTAAAAATCCGTCGCGGTTGTTCCCCTATAATAATGATCATATTTTCTTCACCAACCTTGAACTACTGATTTCATTTTACAATCATAAATGAGATTTTTTAAATATTCGAATTTAGACGAACTCTGGCAATGATCTGATTAGTTCTGTTCGAAGTCTTTGTAACTATAGTTAGGGGGTACTTACTTATACAATCGTCGATCAATATGATACCGAAAAGTAAAATATCAATTTTACTTGAAAAATTAGAATTTATTTAATTAGCATTTTTTTCAGGATTTAAAAGAAGCCAATGATGGAGCTACGATTGTTAATAACTTGAACGATGATATCGAGTAAGTTATATTTTTTAAAAATCAATGCGATGGCCTCAAGAGGTGATATTCGTATTTCATATTTGAGGTACAACTAGAATCGAGATAAAATTTTCAATTCGAATCATCTTCCAAAGCATAAAAATCATAAAATTGCACGTTACTGCTTACTTACTTAATCATCGCCTGTTGATTAATTAATAAGTATTTTGTTATTTTTCTGCACAGAAAAGAAATAAAAACAGAAGTCAACTGGTCGAGCAGCTTGGGTGAGTGTATCTTATCATATGTATTTACATCATTTATGGCACCAATTAAGCATTTCACAAAATCAGTAGGTATCTAATGCACGTTTAAGTTCGAAGATCTACGAATTACAAGTTTAGGAAATTCGTTATCGAATTATAGCATTTTTGATTCTTTTCATTAAACCACCTTTTTCATTCAATTTCTCGAATTAATTCTTTAAGCCAAGGCCTAAAGTTTCCTCAGAAATATTGAAATAATCCCACGTGTGAATACGATGATAATTGAAAATGATAAATTTGAAGGTTAAAGACAAAAAAGGTCTTATTATTAAGTAATCAAAGCAGTATCACTCGACTGATACGTAGTAATAAATTTCTTTTGCATTTTTGTTGATGTACCTACTTGAGAGTAAAATGTAAACTAATGAGCTAAATTCTTAATTCGTAATTCAGGACCCGATCAACTGAAGCCCACCGATAACATATACACTACCGCACCGGACGGATGTGTAAAAATAAGAAGTTCGTTTGAAATTGACGTCAAGCCAGTTTCTGTTCCAACGTTGCTGAACGAAGCCGTTGAAAAATGGGGCGATTTACCAGCTTTAGGAAGCAGAGAAGATAGCGGCGGATGGGATATCGTAAATTTCAGGTTGATACACGAATCATTTCATTTCAATTAATCAATAACATATTCTTTCGAATCGTTATACGGTTATAAGTAATTAGGGGTTTAAAAACGAAAAAATCACAAACTTCGAACTTACCGACTTTGGACAGTACATCAAACGCAGTGGACTTTGATCATCTTATCGGCGACGGAGTAAGAGATTTAACATCAAAATTCACTTTCATATGTTTTTCAAAGCTACTAATACCTAATGATTCCGAGTTTTGACTAAGTCGACCTTTCGAATTCACCATATTTTCTTCATTTTTTCGGTGTGTCCGATCAAACGTCTGAGCTCGTTTTTGTATTTCGCGAAAGTCTAACGTGAGTTTAGCAGAATTTAGATGACAAATCACGTCGCAAACTGTCGTTTCGATCTTGGTTTAATTACGTGTTAAACAACTGCACTTACCTACACTCGCAAAGTTTATTTCAACTAACTGATAAAATTAATAATGAGAATATCATGAACCTTTCAAGCAAAAAATTAAAAAACCTCGAAGAATGAAGACATTGAAATTTTATCACTTCATTTTACTTTTAAACCAATCAGAGCGTTCGTTCGAGGCATCTCGCTGGTTCGTTGTTCCCATGTTGTATAGTTACTGTTTGGTAGCGAAAGAAACAATTTACAATTTTGTTCATAAGAAAATTAATGGATTTTTATTCGTTTTTTTTTCAGACAATACCGGAATGACGTACGAACCGTAGCCAAAGCTTTTTTAAAATTGGGTCTAGAACGTTACCATTCTGTGAGTATTTTGGGAACCAACTCGAGAGAATGGTTTTACGCAGATTTAGCAGCAATTCATGCCGGGTAAGAAGCATTTTTATCACAAATTTCTACGTTCGTTTCCTTAGCTACTTTGTAATACTTACAAAATATTTAAATTTTTGCAGCGGTTTCGCAGCCGGTATTTACACCACAAATTCACCAGACGCGTGTTTATATTGCTTAAAAACCAGTTACACTAATATTGTTGTCGTTGAAAATGATATGCAGTTACAGAAAATACTTAAAATCAAGGACCAAGCGCCAGATCTAAAAGCAATCATTCAATATTCTGGTAAACCCAGTGATCCGTCAGTACTAAGCGTAAGTACCTATTTCAAAACCATTTCATGAGGAATACTAAGTATATCATCGTGTTTTTCAAAACTACTATTTTTTTTTGCAGTGGCAAGATTTGATGACTATCGGAGAAGGTGAATCTGACCAGAAATTGGATGAAGTCATAAAAACTTTAGCTGTGAATGAATGTTGCTCTTTATTGTACACAGTAAGTACCTATTCCATTGTCGACTTACTCTGTTCTATAAAATTTATGGTCTTTTCAAACGTTTTTTTTTCTTTTCAGTCAGGAACCACCAGTTTGCCAAAAGCAGTCATGTTGAGTCATGATAATTTGGTATTTAATTCTAGAATGGCCGCTAAATATTTACAAATGGAACCTGGTAGCGAGAGAATATTATCGTATCTTCCACTCAGTCACGCCGCTGCTCAAGTTAGTCTTCTGCTTTCGAATTCTAGTTAAGCATAACAAATAATATATCTTGAGTCGTGAAGTTTCATGTTATTTTACTGCCGGTTTTGCAGGCGGCTGATCTGTTCATGGGACTGGCCTGTGGAGCCTGTGTGTATTTTGGCGATAAAAATGTGTTAAAAGTGAGTATAGGTAGTTTTTTTTATGAAGATTTATTCAGTTTTGAGCTCGATATAAGTTGAAGAATTATAAATGCAAACATTTGGTAAAATAGCATTGTTCTAAAACGCACGTCTCCCTCATTTTATACTGGTGTACGTAGACTGTACTTTCGCGTATGTACCTATCTATTATTATCTGTTCTCGATTATTGAAAACTTTTATTCGTGAATACTTTCGTTTTTAATGTCCAGTATTTTTTTCTTTTATTAATTGTACGTTGTATGTAAGTCCAGGTGTCTTGTTATCGTACCTAGATGGGTACGTATACTTGCTCTTTTTTCAAGGCATGTTTAAAATTTCACACCAGCTTGAATATTTATTATTTTGAAAGTAATTTGATGATAGTCTAGACTCTCATTAAAATTCATTGTTCGCTAATTATTCCATCTCACTCAAATAGAAATGATTAGTTTTGGCAAAATCAAAGAAGGACTCTTGAAGAGAAACGTGTCCACACCTGTGAAATCCAATTACATCGGATCATGTTTTAGTGACGTCTACCTACTTGTTTGTATTTTGATTAGAAAACAGTTTTGTAGACGTCATAAATTAATGATCCGCTTTTCATACTCAAGATGATATTGGTGACTTTGGAGCTTTTCACTTATACGTAGACATTATTTTTAAGCCATTACTGTTCATATTGATATCGTTATTTGAAGTTAAAAGTAATTATTCGTTAATTGTCTATACTTTTTAAAACAAAATATTAATCTTTTTTAAGGGATCGATGGTGGATAATTTGAAAGCTATGAGACCTACAATTTTATTCGGAGTTCCTAGAGTTTGGGAAAAAATCAAAGAAGGTTTGGAAACAGCTGAGAAAAAATCATCGAGAATTAAACAATTTCTGTTTTGTCGTGCTAGAGCAGCCGGTCTAGCCCATTACAAAGCTATTTCAGAAGGGTAGGTTCATATGACGGTCTTATTATTTACCGTAAATATATATTCTTAACGTCATTTTAATTTTTTATTCTATGGTTTCAACAGGTACGTGGGAGAATCATTTTCGTACAAATTTTACAAACGGTTAGTTTACTCAAAAGTTAAAGAAGCTTTGGGTTTTGATCAGTGTCGAACTTACCTATCCGGAGCTGCACCCATACCGCTTGAAGTTAGAGAATATTTAACCAGTCTCGATATGCCAGTCACTGAAGTAAGTATTGAAAATTTCCCGTATTTTTCCATGCTTTTATGTACCATTGCGATCGTCAAATCGGAGTTAACGATTTGCGAATAATTAATTTTTAGGCTTACGGAATGTCTGAAACTAGCGGCGGCCATTTCATTAGCAAATCTCCGGACCTAGATTTACATGCGATTGGTCGCACTTTTCCTGGAACTCGATCAAAAATTGAGCAGCCCGATGAAAATGGAAACGGAGAGGTAGCTAAAATTGGTGGTAGAAAATTTTAAACATTCGAATTACGAGTGCTTAATTTTCAATTCATCATTCGTAGATTTGTATGTATGGAAGAAACGTATTTATGGGCTATTTAAATGATCCTGAAAAAACCAAAGAAGCTTTAGATTCAGATGGATGGGTGCACTCTGGAGATCTTGGAAGAATTAATAAAAATTCATTCCTTCAAATTACTGGACGAATAAAAGTAAATTTGATTGATTTAATAATTTTCTTACATTGATTGAAAAATAATAATTAATGTTGTTTAATTTCATTCTTCAGGAATTGATAATTACAGCAGGCGGAGAAAACGTAGCTCCAGCTTTAATCGAATTAGCCATAAAAACTGAAATACCCATCATCAGTCAAGCTGTAGTCATAGGAGATCGTCGCAAATATCTTACCTTATTAGCCACTTTGAAAGTAATTTCATTTATTGTGTTGGGAAATCCTCATTTTAAAACTCGAATTGATTCACGATCAGACTCTAAAATCAAATCGAAACTTACAGTGTGTAATAAACATGGAAACTGGAGTACCGCAAGACGAATTATCGCCCGAAGCCAAATTATGGTTAAAGTCAGTTGGAGCGAATCAGTACAAAACTGTCTCTGAAATTGTTGAGAAAAAGCCAGCTGACGTGAGTCCTCAATCATTACGTTACGTATTTCCCAAACTGTAGAGTGAGTTGAGCTTTGCATTCGTATTTAATATTCGTGCAGGTGTACAATGCTATTCAAGAAGGAATCAATCGTGTAAATGAAAAAGCCATTTCTCAAGCTCAAAAAATCCAAAAATTCACCATCCTTCCTAAAGATTTCTCGCTAGCTACTGGAGAGTTGGGTTCGTAATACGTTCTAAATAATTTTTTCTATTGGTCGTTTTCCTTACCTATTCCACTTAATTCCTTTTTGATACAGGACCAACCATGAAAGTTATGAAACGTGTTGTCGTCGTTAAATACGAAAAAGAAATCGAAGAAATGTACGCATAACCACAAATCATACCACAGTGAAACGTGATTTTTGAAAAATTTTCCTGGAAAAATGTTTTATATTCGTTGTCTTAAGTTTATTGTAACATTCATTTTTATTTTATTTTATTTTTTCTCGAACGCAGTTCCCATTATTGAAATTTTAACCAAAGATTGACTCGACATTTCAGTTTAACGAAGCGTTTGAGATTATAATTAAATGAGACGAACCCAACGCGTGCATCTAATATTGGTCTACTTGAACTTTTAATTAATTTTAATGATTGTTGGATTGCTTATTTTTTTGAATATCGACTTACGTGCGTATCTCTGTATGAGAGTTGGTCTATCTCACTTTAATTTACACAACTGTTCAGATATTAGCTTCTTTTTAAAATTTCACGGTACGTTCGTTCTCTTGGCGTTCATTTCAATATCACCAAAAAATTACAGAAGAAATATTTTTCTGAACCGTACGGCTCATTTTATCCATATCAAGAGTTAAGTATAATCAGGATGATAAACTTGTAAAATAACACTTCGAGAAGAGATCGCTGATAAACGTTGAATGAAGTCGGGTATGAATGAATAGATGAGACAAATACTATCATGAGTATTTCAATTAAGCATTGTATTATTTTAGTACCTACGTAGATCTACCTATCAAATGTACTGCGATGGTTGTTGATGTTAAATTGATAATAAATCAATTCTATTGAGAGAATATCTATGAGTACTTTTTGTTCTATTAAACTTTAGGTGCGTTCGGACCACACTCCGTTTTTTTTTGGGGACGACCAATGAGAGCTCTCTATTTGTTACCCAAGTACACCCAATTCGCAAAGTTTGCAAAACCTAAGATTTCCAAACCGTTCGGGCCGCCATTACTACACTGCTGTATATACGGCTGTATACAAACACAAAACATAGGAAAAGGTACATCTGGGTTTTAGTTTTTTTTAGAACTGCAGTCTGAACGCACCTTTTTGTTAACATTTGACCACTTCGAAAAAGTGAAGTTGTATTGAAAGTGTTTTAAACTTTGAACCTAATACCCTGTTTTATCTGAACTAAAATCGTTTAGAAGAAGTGGTAGTAAATTTTTAAAAAGAAATGGACTAATTATCACACTTCACTAATAGTTAGGTTAAAGTCTTATTAAAATTGATTATTTATTATTCTTCGATAAAAAGTGCATCATCGTGATAAGATTCTGAATAAATTTAATTTTTGATTCTCATTTCATGTAATAAGAGGAATAGCTAAGTTGAATGAACTTGCGCAGTATACGATGATCAATAACTAAATTACCAATTCATTATATTTGTACAAAAGGAAAAAATGACTTATTATAGAGCTTGATTTTAAATGCGAGTTGGAGGTATATTCATTAGCGTTATAAAAATAATTCACAATCGCTAAAATGAAAATGATAAACCTATAATATCATATTCTACTCTTCAAATACTTCTTGATATCTGTTAAATTCTCTTCGTATACTTGGTCTACGTTGATCTTATCCAATATATCAGTTTGTATTTTATCTTTGACTGTTTCTTCCAAAGCGTCTACAATAAGATGTCTCAACATCTTTGGTAACAATTTCGCAACCATTTCAACGAGATAATCAAAATGCCCATTACCGTCCATTTTCACGTAAATAGGCCCAGTTTCGATATCCAAACTTTCTAGTCTCGGCGACTTTCTAGAATCAATATTTTGCAAGACTCTAGCTTCGAACTGCAAATGACTTATAGAGAAATTGGATTGGCCGTGTCTGTTTACGTCAACTTTACCAATGTCGTAGTACCATTTACACTTTCCGACCAACTTTTGAGTAATAATTCTGATTTTTAGGTCGACAGTTTGGTTAACCATGGCTAAAGTAATGTTACCAACTCGAGCTAATCTCGATATGCCGTGTATGTTGACCGGGCCGACGTGAATTTTGAGAAAAGGATTATCGAAATCGAACACTTTATCTATGACGAGTGGTTCGTATCGGTGTCGTACAAATTTACGAGCTTCCAGTATCGCCAAGTCGACTGGCGAAAGTTTGGTGAGTGATGGAATTTTAGGAATGGAATCTAAGCGTTGGTTTATTTCGGAGATTAATCGTTGGTTCACGCTTTCTAAAATGAGCGGTTTTTCGGCATCGAACACTCTAGATCCTCCGGTGTTCAGAAAGGGTCTCGCGAAAGAGCTGACGTTGGTTAGATCCACCTAAAGGAAGTAGAGGTTTCAGGTAATCAACAGGGTAAACGATACATTTTTGTGATTATTTTTATCCTAAAATTTTTCGGTATCTTACATCGATTTGTTCGTACGCTATGTCGATGATGGATTTGTTGGCTCGTAGTTTTCCTTCCTCGTTTGTAATTAAGCCAACGGTACCGACAGCGGTGACGTCAGTAAATGTCATATTGAACGGTCCTTCGTTATGGAAAAGAAGATTACTCATCGTGTAATTTCCCGAAGCAATGACGGTTTTCAGTTTCAATGTAACGAACACCTAATATCGCAATTTTTTCATAAAAAAAAAAAA
>JAAOIU010203483.1:0-18850 GCA_018107765.1 Hypogeococcus pungens | reverse complement strand
AAAAAAAACTTATCTGGAACTTTAAGTTCGATTCTTAGCATCTGTATCTATTCAACCTGAAGGTTATACGATAATGGAGTAAAGCAGAAAGCTCAAGTTCAATTCATCTACCCACCTGATGACCCTGATATTACATCAGCTCAACGTACGAGAGACCTTGAGACCAATAAAAAATTCCTCTTCGAACACGTGAAAATTAACACGATAAAAAAACCACTTCATGAATCACGTCTGGTTTTATCAATATTAGTCGCGGCTACTGATATTGCAGAATTAAAGTCAAAAAGAATTAGACCAAATTATCGGACGAGGTAACAGTACATTTTATTCATAGACAATAAATTAACAAGGAGATACTTTTATAAATTACTACATCCAATAAATTAACGGTAAATTTTAAGTCAAGAGCGCAGAATGGATCGCAAAATGAGGAATTCCGAATTTAACTAGACACAGGAAACATCTGTACAATACTGAAGGTTATATTGAAATTTTTATACAAGCTTACTTTTTACTAGATTCAATTAAAAATTGAATAAGATTTGCTCTTTCTTTCTCGCTCTTGATTCCAGCGAACACCATTTTCGTGCCCGGAATATACTTTTTGGGATTTTCCAAGTATTCGAATAGAGTCTCCCTACTCCAAGTAATACCTATAATCGACGTTAATCATTAATAAACGGACAATAGTTTTGAAGGTGAAAACATAGTCGATATTTACCTTTAGATTTATTAGCATCGGTATACGCAAATCCAGGGATTTGGCCAGTTTTACGCCCTACCAAACCGTATAAAGTAGGTCCTGTCTTGTTTTTTGAGCCAGGTTCGATGTTGTGACATTGTCTGCACTTAAGTTCAAAGACCTAAAGGGTAGGAAAACTCAAATTTAATTTTTGAATACTTGTGGACGGTTTGAAGAAATATAAATTAGTAGTAAGATTGGTCACTAAGAATTTCAAGTTGGTCATAGAGGTGATAAGAAAGTTCACTCTTATGTAGTAAATAAAATCGTTGGAAGCAAAAAATTCAAGGCAATTTGATGAAAAAAAAAAAAAATCAGATTGCACCATACCTTTTTGCCTTTTTCGGCGTTTCCTTCTGGAATGGCACCCATTGACACAAAGTAAGGTATTAAAGCTGAAATAAAACAAAGATAAAATTGATAAATTTACAGAATTTTGACAAGCAAAGAATAGGAAGTCCTCAATATAAGTGTTTGACACACATTCACTGAATTTGATATTGGGCGAGGACAAATTGAGGATAATTGACGTCCACGTAACAATGGCAACACTAATCATATAATACGAATGAAGCAGACCAAATTAAAGAGAATTTTCATTTCTTACCTTAAAGTAACTCAGAAATTTAAAGCACCAGCTTAACCCTGAACAACTTTAAAACAATGTAACGAACACACTGCACAACACCCTCAATTAGCCTTTCGGATTGAAAACTAAGTTCGATTTCGCGGCATGCGCGTATCAAAAAGAAGGAAACACGAAAGGATGATGAAACCGTATCACCAAATCTCGAAAGGTCACATTGTCAGCGGTGTTTCATATCTTATGACGATTCTACAGAGCTTAATGTGAACTTTGAGTGTAGGCATAAAACCTACTAAGTATGATTTTCGCCAAAATTTATTTTTTTAACAAGGTAAAACAATCTCGAAGTTAGGTCTTCGTCGTTTCTCGTTTTACTTTCAAGTTTCAAGCTTTATGCTGAAATTTCAAGTCGAATTTGAATCAATAAAAATATAATTTATTATTGCCGTTGCAATTGTCACTCACTCAGTCCTTAGAGTGAATTAAATTCGAATATGTAGAACGTAATGAGCTTTCTTTTTCCTCGAAAAGTAAAATAAGTAATCTCTAGCGGAAATCAATTTCTGGCTTGAAGTTGTAATATAGTATAAATAAGTAATACTGTAATAAGGAAAATGGACCATCAGTTCCACTCAAGTGGTTAGAGAGGTCTCATAATCATAAATAGCGTAAAAATCAGTCTTAGTCCTGATGCAATAGCATCAACAATTAAACGAAATGATGAATTAAATTTCTTTTTCACATACTTATTTAATTTTTGAAACTGAACATCTATTACATCAATAATCAGGCTTGAATAAATTTATCATTTTTGGTAGTATCCTTGACAGTACCGAGAAAAGTAGGTACTTCAATAAAATAATTGATGCGGTGTTCTTCACCCCATTCTTAGAAAACTCGAATGCAATACATGATCAAGCACTCCCAATGGAAAAAATAAATTTTTTTTCGTCATAAATAATTTCGTCGAACTGCGATTTCGAAAAACTCCTTCAAACTGACAAGAATGAAAAATTATAAAATTGATATGTGCGCACTTATTCGTAAGATTGCTCTAGAACATTATTACTCGTAACTCATCAAAGTAAAAATAAAATTCGGGCCGAAATTAAAGTTATTTATTTAAACAAACACAAATTAACCAGAATGCTTCGCATAACAAAAGATAACGTTTAAATAAATAAAAAGAAATGACACTAGGAAGGTCTCCAATTCACAATAAATTTATAATTTAATTCAAAAGCAATTGAATTTGCGTAAATAAAAGTACATCTAAACAATCGAAATGAAACTTTCATTACAGTCAATACACGAATTCAAACCTACACCCTAATACAAAACAGTCAACTTACGATTAAATTAACATCAAAATTAAGGAAAAGAACACAAAAATTTTTCAATTCACCGTAAATGACAAAATGAAAAAAAAAATCTTACAAAGAAATCATAAATTGAGACAATTTTTGTACATCGGATGACTCAAATTATACCCTTTCAAAATTCTATAAAATTCGTTATCATTGAATACAACGTTACTAGACATGGACACAGCCGAATTATACAGGGTATCCCTAATCAATTTTCTTTTTTTAATATTTTCTTCGTTGGTTCGGCATTCTTTGCACAGAGGAGACGTGCATAATTCTCGACCACGTATTTTGCAATTTTTTCCAAAATAGCTGTTCATGTCGAATAAGGACCGTTTGTTTGTCGATACATATTTGGCTATAAGCTTTGTCATATCTCGGTTTTCGAAAGGCTGAACTTTATTAAGAACCACAGGAAGTTCAACTTGATCGCGAGACGTTCCAGGTTTATTGGATTTTTGTATCTCAGCTAAGGTTTCGAGAGTCAATTCAGTTTGAACAGATTTTTCTTCAAATTTCTTCTCATTTTCAAGCAATTTTGGCGGTTGTTTTTCGACATCTAATTCATCGCTGGTACGAGGAACTTCCGGAGTCTCGTCTTTGTCTGTCATATCTTGTAAGTCTAAATCGGACCTAATGTCGATATTGACATCACCGACGGTCACCGAAACACTACTGTTTCGCCGAATTTTCTCGACTGGGTCTTGAGCTGGAGACGAAGCAATTTCTGGCAAGCTGTCGTTATTTGTGCTGCTTATCACATTTTCTGCAATATCGTTCGCCATATAAGTGTTAGTCGAGTGCACTTCATTTTGAGGTGAACTACGGATTTCCTCCGGTGTTTCCATTTTGCTTTTATTTACAACCGTACAAGAGGTAGAAGTAATACTATCAATGTTTTGAAAAAATGATTTGGTATGTGTAGCCTTAAGATCGGTAAAATCAATATGATTCTCTGGTACAACGCCAACGTCATTCGAATGATTAATTCTATCGAGATTTTGAACGTCATTACTTAAAGCTTGACTAGATGAATCGGTAAACTGGACAGCATCAAGTTGATTTGAACAGCCTGCTTTTCTTTCATTATTAGTACATGAAGCTGCATCGTTCGAATTACCAGGATTGGATAGTAAGTTGTTCAACAAAGACTCCTCCAAGTTACCGGGTACTTCCATCGTATTCACCGCTGTAATACATTCGTCCACATTTTGACCGAATGTACTACCGTCATTGATATCGGAGGCAGATTCTAAAAAATCTTCGACCTCGTTGAATGACTTCAATTCATTAATCGCATTATCAATCATTTCTTGTTTTTGAGTCGGAGAATAAACGGCAATCGTGGTCGTTGCGCCCATAGAAGTAGACTGAGAATAACCAGCTTCACAGGAATAAAATTTCTCTGCAGTTTCCGACTTGCACGAGCAAAAACCCTGCGAATCTAGCGAACTACTTTGTGCCTGGGATTCATGCGAAAATGGTTTATGGCACAGCTCGAAAATACATTGCGGTATAACAGAATGTTCATCTGTCATAAACTTGATTATAGGTTGAATGTCGCGAGGCTTAAGGAACGATATAAAGCGTACTAATTCCGAATGGCTGCAGTGGCCACTATAGGGAAATATATACAATCCTGGCACATTAAGTTCTTCGCAGTTAGTCATACGATTGCAGTGATAGAAAGCGGTGAGAAGAATGATGATATGAGGCCCTTCTTGAGCTTGCCTGTCGGGAAAAAATTTCAATTTTCAGTTAATTCAAGAATACAGCGTTAAAGTGACTCAAAAAATTGTCTGCATACATATTCATGCATTCTTTAGGAGTGATTATATGATCACAGGCAAAAATTCTGCTTTTTCTTTTATCCGTGGTGAAATGATTTTGAAGATTAAGACGCGAAAGTATGACAAACTTTTCCTCTGAAACGTGTATTTTCTCCTGAAACGTTAAAACGACATTTGCACTAAAATCTGATGAATATGTAAACCATAAGTGTGATTCAACTTACATCCAATGCTTTAGCAATATCTAATAAAATCTCTTCCTTTCCCAAACGCTTTCCCGAAATCGCTATTTTATGCTTAGGGTGTTGCCTACAACGAAAATACAGTTCAATTTTCTATAATACGTCACAATTAAAAATCGGGAACTATAGTATACCTGAGACAAGTAACTATCTCATCCAAAATTTCGCTTCTAGAAGGAAATTCACAATGTTTCGCGGCGTAGGTGTTGTCTACATAAGCCACATCCAATTCCTAAAATGACAATCCGTAAATATATATAAATCTTTTTTTTAATAAAACAAAAATATTCAAAGACTTACTCGTTTTTCCACTAACGATTTCAATACAGGCGATTCAAAAATTGAATCGAAAGAAGAAGGTCGAAAAAATCCTGTGTAGAGCATATTTCCAAACGATCCTGTAAAGAGATAGAAAATTCCACAATAATAAAATATTGCATCGGTAAATATGGAAACAAGCCGAAATTTTCTACCTTGGAATAAAAACATCAAACTACCGGTATAGTAATTTGCATCAAATGCAGTTACAGAAAACGAAGGGTTGGATGAATCGTCAAGAATAGTTAAAGTCTCGTTCTCACGTAATTCGATAATTCTATGCTCTGACACCTGTTTCATTCAAAAAGAAAAATTCAGTAAAAAACGGTACAATCGTACCAAGTTCTAAAAAAACAAAAACAAAAAAAAATGAAAAGAATACGAACCTGATAATAAGTTATAAGATACCACTTATTAAACAAGGACGTATAAATCGTGTACGTCGACTCGCAGATGTCTTTTAAACAAGATGCATCAGCACCAATTCGCAAGTAAGTCATAAATCTGTAGTATTTATCCTGAAAGATGACAATTTTTCATGAATTTTCAACTGAATGAACCAGCGTCCACTATTAACAGAAATGTGAGTGTGAAAATACCTGAGTTACGGGCTTCCAATAATCTATCAAAATATTGGAATTCGGAATCCTATGAACGATTTTGAACTTTTTTGACGGCATTTTGAGCAGAGCGAAGAAACAATGTGTGAACAGTGCGAGCAATTGAAGCGTTGAAGGTGTGCGTTGGATTAATAGGCTTATCGTATCACTTGATGTACACCTTTAAGAGATCATATCGATCACATTTCAATTTTAAAGTGTGTTTACTTTTCATATCGTAACACTAAGAAATTCGGGTTTCGATGGAAGTTTCTGAAAACTTCAAATCAAAACTTAAAAACACATTGAACAAGGTAAGTGTTTCGCAAAAAATTATTTGTTTTGTTGACATTTTAAATTTTTTCTAACAAAATACAAATGCAGATACCCGTCGTTCTTCATCCCCTCCATCGATCTTGTGGTCCCCACTTTCTTTCTGTAGTCAGTTGTTCTTAGATGTGTGTATTTGTTGTTGTTGACAAATTGACGTGATAAGTTTTTTGAAATTCGTATATTGAGATCATATAATTCGATAATTTTTGATTTTTTGACGAGTTTATTTCGCATATTTTCGTTTATTTTTGTTAATTATGCAATTACGTACTTGCGATCTGTGAGTACTGTTGCAAAGCATGCTTAATTATCTGAACCAATCGTCGAGTCTTCACCTACTCTGGTCTAATTTTGTTTAGTAATTTCCCCTTGAATATTTATTTTTACTATATTTTCCACTGAATGAAATTTTTTTATGAGTACATTCAACACACATGATTCGTGGCAAAGATCTCGTAACTAGTTTGATAATCGCCTCTGAAAAAGCTGCTCGTGTTGCTCGAATATGTCGTCAAAATCCTCATTTATTATCCTTACTAGTCGAAGAAAAAACTGACAAAAATGGTAAAAATGCAAGATTTATAAAAGATTTCAAAACTTTAGCCGATGTTCTAGTCCAGCAATCCATCAAGCATGATATAGAAACCGAGGTACGCGATTGTATTCTCCTAGAAAATAATATTAAAATCTATTTGCATTTGCATAAACAATTGAACATTTTTAAAACTCGTAATTATTTTTCAGTTTCCTAATTTGAAAGGACGTGTCTATGGGGAAGAAAGTGAATCGTTTACCAACACGAATGGAGATTACGTGGCGCTACTTTTAAACGACAATAAATCAAATACTCTCAGTATTCTAAATAAAGTATTAGATGGAGATAGAGAAGCAGCAGAAGTTCTTGCGGAGTGTGTTCATTCTCAAGTAGACGTACAAGATGTTTCCGTTCAAGTGTTTCCATCTGATTGCGGCGAATTACCCATCGAAGAAATGGCTTTGTGGATAGATCCTATTGGTTCGTAAAGAATCTATAGTACGCTTGAATTCATGAAAACGTCTCACATTGTGAAAAATTTCAGATTCAACCGCAGAATATATCAGTGGAGAAAATACCAGTGTTTTTGAAAACAATTCTTTACGCATTCCCCTAAATGGTTTGAATTGCGTTACAGTATTGATCGGTGTATTTAATAGGATTACAGGAGAGCCTATCATTGGCGTCATCAATCAGCCGTTTTATTCTTACTCCGATAATAAGTTAGTTTTGCATCGAACTACTAAAAGTAATAATTTATGAATGAGAAATTGATCGTAGTTTTTTTTCTGCAGATGGCAAGGTCGTTGTTTTTGGGGCTACCATTATAGAAATATATGCATATCGAGTATTCCACCGAACTTATCATCCGTCAAAGGAAATGTAAGGCTTGAATTAGTTCATTTCTTTGAACGTACACATTTGCGCAATTAGGACGTGTATTCAGTGTTATTTATTTATTCTTCAGATCATCGCTGTGAGTACCGTAGAAAAAGGAGAAACTAGGAGAAGATTAGAAGAAGCTGGATTTACATTAATTTCACCAGCAGGCGCGGGTTACAAGATCTTATGTGTTATTTTAGGTATGGTTAGTGGGTATGTTTTGAGTTATGGATCCACTTACTTTTGGGATACTTGTGGTTGTCACGCCATTCTTAAATCTCTCGGCGGAAATATCGTGAGTTTCGAAGAAGCTGTCAAGTTTGGCAATTTGAGTGATATCCAGTACAACGAAAAATTTGATACGAATAACATTAAATTGTATTCCAATAAATGCGGTATTATTGCTTCGAAAGATTACGACCTTACCGTGAAAATTGCCAGTATTTTGAATCAAGTTAATACCGAATGAAAAAGTTTTAAATCTCAAAGAAAGTTATTTTGGAACTTTTCGTTAGTCATTATGTACTTTATGATTTTTTTGAATTTAATAACACGTATCATTTTCCTGTTTTTATCATCACTTGTTGAATGAAATTTGGAAGGTATATTATTAGAGTATTTTTCATCATTTTATGTTTTTGTTTTTTCAAGTTACCAAATCATTGATCTAATTGTTACGTTACCATAATGTACTTTTATGTATTTTTTTTTATTTAATTCGCACCAAAAGTCATTTTATTCTTCATTCCTATTTCAACATTTATAAATCAATATAGATAAAGTATTTAATTATCCATTCTTTAAACTATTTCTGAAACATTATCAACGTTAATATGTACTTATTACGATTTCTTGATTTTTTCATTAGGATTGTCTTTTATGTGGATAAATCTTAGTTAAGTATTTAACTAAGTAATATCTCGTACCTTAATCATTCCTTGTAATCAGGTATTTAAAATGGTACTTACGCTTAGCTGTTCTGTTTCCCATAGAATTGCGGTGTGCTAAAAAAAACGCGCAGTAAAGTATGCATTCCCTTAAGTGTGTTTTATGTTTATTCGGTTTTATTGCTATTTCAGTACAGTATTTTATGTTGTATGGATATTGAATTTTTGTACGTTGATCTTGAGACTTGTTAGTTTTTGATGCAGTAAAGAATTTTTGAAATTTTTAGAAAATTAATCATCCTCGCAAAAATAATTTATCATCTAACATCTTATTCATTATGAATCGTTTGTACTATTCATGCGTAGCTATCTAATAAAATTATACCAATAGAAAGCTTATGATCCCGAGATGGGAAGAATCGTATTTTCAAAACTTAAAAACTTTCGAGCTTTCGAAAAAAAGCTTTCGAATCGCAACTTTGGACAGGCAAAATAAACAAACAGCGGTAAGGAATTTCATTGATGCCAACGTAATACCACGCTGTAGCTTTTGGTTGTCATTTTGATCCTAGTTTTGATAGATGGCCGTTAACATTTTGGTAGGAAAATAGGCAGGTTCAAAAAACTTGATTTTGATCGGATGAAATTTTAGGCTATGAAAACTTTTTTTCAGAAATTATTTTGAGGAATTTTCATCATTTAGTGAGATAATAAACGTTTTTTTTTTGCTATGGAGGCGATTTCTATTTGCTAAATTTGAAGAGTTCGAATAACCGAAGATGGCTAGATCGTCGACGAAATGATCTGGATCAGATCGAAATCATAATTGTCCTTCTGTGAGAATTGGGCAATTTTTCAAGATTTTTCCATTTTTGAATTTTTTGAACATTTTTCAATTTTTCAAAATTGGGTAATTTTTGCGAATTCGCGATTTTTTCAATTTTTCAAAATTTACCAACTTCTAAAAGTTTGTTAATTTTGCTAATGTTCGCAATTTCTTAAAATTCTCTCCTTTTGTGAATTTGGTTAAAAAAAACAAGTTTTTTAAAATTGGGTAATTTTTTGAAATTTGACAAACTTTTTGACATTTCTAATTTCTCACATTTTTTTTTGCGAATTATTTATTTTTCCAAAATTTTCAGTTTTTTAAAATTAGATAATTTATTTAAATTTTACAATTTTTGAAAATTTTTCAAGCTTTAATTAATTTTTCGAAATTTGACGACATTTTAACGTTTCTTCTTTCAAAATTTGTAAATTATTCAATTTTTGCAATTTTTCAAAATTCTTCACTCTTGCGAATTCATTTATTTTCCCAAAATTTTCAGTTTTTTAAAATTAAGATAATTTTTTTTTAAATTTGACTATTTTTTAAATTTGACCATTTTTCAAGCTTTTGTTAATTTTTCGAAATTTGACGAACTTTTTGGAATTTTTGTTTTTCAAAATTCGTAATTGTTTAAGTAATTTTTGCAAGTTCGTCATTTTCCAACTTTTTGTAATTTGCCAATAACTGAAAATTTGCAAATTTTTCAAGACTTACAAATTTTTCAAAATTTGTCATTTTTTAAAAATTCTTTAGTTTTATAAATGGGGTAGTGTTGAAAAAAGGAGTTTTTTTCGGTTATAGTTTTTCTTTCAAAATTAGTCGACTTTACTTTTGCCTACTTTGAAATTTTTTTCAAAATTTTTTATTTTTTTGAAATTTGTCAATTTTTTTGTAAATGAGTATCAACAATGTCCCATTTGTAAATTTGTGTGAATGGGTCAATTTTACAAAATTTATCAGTTTTGTAAAATTTGCAATTTTTTAGTTTCCCTGCAGCTCACAAATTTTCCAAAATAAGTCGTATTTCAAAATTTTTCAAAACTAAGTTATTTTTTAAAAATTCTTGATTTATGAAAATTTGTTATTTTCAATTTTTCAAAATTTGTCGATTTTTTTAAAAGATATGGGATCGAGAATGTTTTCGTTTTTATTTTCGGTTTGTCATTTCCGCGAAATTAACGCGAAATGTTCGCGGCAGAACCTTCTTGTTTTCAGAAAAAAAGAAGCAAATTTCATTGTTGACAATTCTGCAATTTACTGTTGTTGGTAACACTGACCTTATCGCGCCATGTTTCGTTTTTCTTTCTCGCTTTCTCTCTTCTTTCTTTGTCTTACCTGAAACCATGTTCCTAATCTACCCGACCGTAGTATAGTAGTATTATAGTACCCTACCGCCTTGCCTTATGTAGTGATATTTTGAGGACATTTTCTTCACTTTCAAACTAAAAGTAATATTGTGTGTATTTAATTCTTATTTTAATAGTGTCGTTATTTCCTGAGTATAAAATCAGCTTTCAGTATTATTTACGTTTGTATTTATTGCTGTTATACTTCGATTTTTTATTTAATTTATGTGAAACATGAATGCATTTATCAGAAACGCGGTACTTCGTCGAAAGTGTAATATTTCGCCTTTGGTGAGTGTGTATTATTTAAATCAACAATTTTCTTGTTTAAAATAATATCCACGAAGTTGTTAAAGCGGTGTAAATTACCGGGGAACTCATAACTTTTACAAATGGTTATATGTAATCCTAAATAACCGCTCATGTCCCTCAGTGATTTATCTGAAAATAAACACCTAACGGCGTATTTATTTTGCAGAAGAAAGTAGTGAATAAAGCAGTTTGTCTCAGATCTCTCCATGTAGGAAAAGCAGATAAGGCTAGTGTATCCAATGATGTGAGTATGATTTTCGTTGTGATCAAACAACATGTATTGTTTTTCATCGTTTTTCTGGTCGGATTCATCTCAGTGTTTTTGTTTCAGATATCTGATTCTTACTCCGTTGTGGATCATACTTTCGATGCAGTCGTTGTCGGAGCCGGCGGCGCTGGTCTCAGAGCTGCATTCGGTTTAGTTGAAGAAGGCTTTAAGACTGCTGTTATCACCAAGTTATTCCCCACAAGGTCTCATACGGTTGCCGCCCAAGGAGGTATCAATGCAGCGTTGGGAAATATGGAAGATGATAACTGGCAATGGCACATGTAATTATCGAAGATTGGTTATTTAAGCGTATAATTTACAATATTGCACGATATTCCGAACTTCTTTGCATTAAATGGGACGTTAAGATCATTTTTTATCGAATTTTTCTCTCAGGTATGATACGGTCAAAGGCTCGGATTGGCTCGGTGATCAAGATGCTATTCACTATATGACCAGAGAGGCCCCGAAAGCTGTTTGTGAATTGGAAAATTATGGTGAGTTAACATATTGATACTTTTAATATTTCTCGACTTTAATTTGTACTATTTGATAAGTTTTTTATCAGTTATTTATTACCGATGCTAAACATTGAACAAAATAACTTGATAATTATGAAGTTGGTAAATTATTTATCAGGAATGCCATTTAGTCGAACCCAAGATGGAAAAATTTACCAAAGAGCGTTCGGTGGACAAAGTTTAAAGTTCGGTAAAGGAGGACAAGCCCACAGATGTTGCTGTGTCGCCGATCGAACCGGACATTCGTTATTGCATACGTTGTACGGACAATCATTACGATATGATTGCCACTATTTCATCGAGTATTTCGCGTTGGATTTATTAATGGAAGGCGGAGAATGCGTCGGTGTGATCGCTTTATGTCTCGAAGATGGTACTATTCATCGATTCAAAGCTAAAAACACGGTAAATTTATTTTACCTGGCGGAACAGAGGCAATTGTTCGAGTCTGATTGAAAATTACGAATTTAGGTTTTAGCCACCGGCGGCTACGGCCGAGCATATTTCTCCTGCACATCAGCACATACCTGTACTGGCGATGGTACGGCCATGATCACCAGAGCCGGCCTAGTCAATCAAGATCTCGAATTCGTACAATTTCATCCCACCGGTACGTTGCGTGTCTAGAATTATAAATTAATTATTCGTCGGGGAACTGGTTTTTTCCACGCATAAGTGCAGCTTTACTTTTTCAACTTCGTAAACGTTTATTTACCAGGTAGATATTTGACATGATTGAACGGCGATTTTTTTTCAGGAATCTATGGAGCCGGTTGTTTGATGACAGAAGGTTGTCGTGGTGAAGGCGGATATTTAGTCAATAGTGAGGGAGAAAGATTTATGGAACGATATGCTCCTGTTGCCAAAGATTTAGCATCACGTGACGTTGTCTCTCGATCGATGACTATTGAAATCAGAGAAGGAAGGTACGAACTGAACAAGATTTTGCATTATTTCTAATTCAGTTTCTTGCTCCATATTTCTTAATACTTTATTTTCTATACCCTGATACTTCGTTTGTTTTTTCAACTAAAAAAATTACCGTTTTCTTTCTTCGAAGAAGGTTTGTTCACGTTCAAGCAGTTAAATTAGCCGCCGCTAATGTTTTAATCAAACCTTATCTATGTTATTGATGATTATGCAAATGCTTCGTTAAAGCTCAATTTGCATACGAGTTGGTTTTAATGGCTCTTCGAAAACTTTTCCAACCTCCTCGATGCATGCTTTCTTCAGGTTTATCGACTCCTAAATTTCTATTTTAATAAAGCAACCGATCAGTTTGTTTTCTTTTTCAACCTCATTGGAGTTTTATTGGAATCATAATAACTCGTAGTTTGTAATATTTGAAGGTTTGTTTATAGATCGGAATTGTGATTTTTTTTTGCAGAGGTTGCGGACCCGATAAAGATCACGTTTACTTACAACTACATCACTTGCCCCAAGAACAACTAGCTGCGAGGTTACCAGGTATTTCGGAAACGGCTATGATTTTTGCCGGCGTAGATGTAACTCGAGAGCCAATTCCTGTCTTACCAACTGTACATTATAATATGGGCGGTATTCCTACCAATTACAAAGGCCAAGTAAGTAATGAAATAATTTAACGAGAACAACAACGAGTGGTATTTCAATTGGATCTTCATTTTGTAGGTATTGAAAAACATCAACGGTAAAGACGAAGTAGTTCCTGGATTATATGCCTGTGGCGAAGCTTCCTGTTCCTCCGTTCACGGTGCTAATCGTCTAGGAGCGAATTCCCTTTTGGATTTGGTTGTATTCGGCAGAGCATGCGCGAAAACCATAGCTGCAGAGCACGTGCCTGGCGAAGCAATCAGATCGACGAAAGATGTAAGATTTAGAGACACGAAAAATTGTAATATATTTGGGTTTTAAACATCTAATATGCGTATTTTTCTTTATAGAATATTGGCGAAGAATCCGTCAGTAATTTAGATAGCGTAAGAAATGCCAACGGCGATACGCCCACCGCTGAGCTCAGGTTAGCTATGCAGAAGACTATGCAAACACACGCTGCCGTTTTTCGTACCGAAGAAACTTTAAAAGAAGGCTGTGCGAAGATGAGCGAACTATATAAATCATTAGCTCATATCAAAGTTCACGACAGAAGTTTAGTATGGAATACCGACTTGGTTGAAACTCTAGAGTTACAAAATCTTATGCTGAATGCTCTGCAAACCATATACGCCGCTGAGAATCGCAAAGAATCCAGGGGAGCCCATGCTAGAGAAGATTTTAAGGTGAGTTTACGTCGATTGCAGCGCTTGGGAGTGAAAATTTGTGGATTGATAGTCTTACTCGATTTATACTTCAGGTTAGAATTGACGAATACGATTACTCAAAACCATTAGAAGGACAAACTCCTAAACCTTACGAACAGCACTGGAGGAAGCATACGTTAACTGATATGAACCCAAAGACGGGACAGGTACCGTGGTTATTCCGTTAACATTTTATTGCATATTCTTATTTCTTTCACGCTTTTGGAATATTTTGGGCTGGTTCAATTCTGTCTCGAAACTTCGAAAGCTTGATGAATTGATTTTTTTTTTTTTTGTTATAGGTAAAAATTTCCTATAGACCAGTTATCGATGAGACACTGGACCAAAACGAGTGTAAGACGGTGCCACCGGCAGTCAGATCCTATTAATATATCAAATAAGTTATTCCTCAAATGTATTATTCTACTATTTGATGTCGTATAATCCCTCACCCTTAATTTTTTTTTATGAGACGAAAAAAAATAATGCAATACGTCGACGGCTATGCGCTTTGTTTCGGTTTCGATGAAAAAAATCGAAATTTTAAAAATCAAAAACCATCGATTCGTCATCTCATCTCGTGCCTAGGTTTTTTTAATGTAACCTGGCGATTGAGTTGTGCTTATAATACTCACGTTAGAACCTTCAGGATTATGTCTACTTTACTGTTTTTTCAATTTCTCGTTTTATCGTCAAATCACGCGCATTGTCTGAAAGTCTATAGCCCCTCCTCGCTAGACATACACCTTCAGGCATGTAATATTTTGAGAGGTGTTGGGTAGTTATTTACTTGACTCATCATTTTGAAACTTATTCGTGCGAGAATTCCCGATATAAACGAACCCAGTTAGCAGAATGTGGTGATGAGAAGTTATAGTGGTATTACTTTTTGCAGTATTCTCTCCTTCATTAAAAAATAATCGCGTTTTAGTCGCCGACTTTTGTCCATTTTACAGAATTTTTCTGTAGATTTGTATTAGGTTATGACGAAAATTCCAGATTCAGAACCTAATGCGAAAATGATGTTTTCGATTAGGCATTACCGAATTTTCGTCATCATTGTTGATGTTTTGCAAATATAAAATGTTTCGAATCTTTTGCCATTTTTTCTTCTGTGTTTCCTTTTTCAAAATAGTTGATAATAGAACAATCCAATCATCCGATTGATTTTTCGATCAACTTATAAAGTTGCCAAAAAAAGTTCTGAAGGAAATGAAGAAATCGATGCAGAAGATGAGAATTGAAAAGTAAACATGACGAAATTCGAGGGAAAATTTTTAGAGCCACACTTAAGAACTTCACAGTTAGCAATTTTTTTTGCTCTTTCTAGTTTCGAAAGAAACTATATTTATTCATATCAATCTAGCGACAATATTATCAAGATAAAGATGTTAAAATTCATTCCATCAAATGAGATTAATTCCAAGTTATCGAAAATTATCGAAACGATTCGTAAAAGTGAACGAAGCGATTTGTACTTTATTTTTTGAATTGCGCGCACCACTTTCCAACGCATTTGATCCGTTCTGTAACGTAATCTAGTGAGATTTTCGAGTAGTTCGCTTTAGTCTATAGTAAGCGTCGCTTTCTGCGCGGTCGTTCGCCGATGATTTTAGTTATTTTTTAAAACCACCGCCCAACTTTGTACTTTAAGGCGTGTGCTGGACCACAAAATAATCTAGAGAGTTCCAGAAGGCATAGTATTACGCGAGTGTGTTTACACCAGCAATTGCAACTTCACTCGTCTGCCGGTGACGTAGTTGTATTTTCATGCATTGTAATTGTATGCATGATCTATGAAGAGCAACGTACCTAGTTTAGAAAGTAGAAATCATTTTTAAACAAATCAACGCTTCTTCCAAAAAAAAAGTTGACTATTTTTGTTCTGAAGTTTTTTACTATGCTTATATAGAAAATAACCACAATTTTTAGGAATTTCTGTGTTTCTTTCAAAAAGTGTAATGATCTCTGTACAGGAAATAAGTATGAGGAGTTGATCGAACGAAATTATTCGCTTTTTTGCTTAATAAGTTCTGCCTTTCGAACGTTTAGAAATATTTAAGGGGAACTTTGGTGTTGAATAAATTGTATAAGTTGGCTGCCGAAGGGGAGTACAAGTACTGCGCAGTTTTATACTCGCTTTAGGTTTGATTGATGGATTTATAAGGGAAATTTATAACGACGGAAAAGCCCATTATTTTCATTTTGGTTTCATTCGGTAAAATCGCATTCGTGTTTAAAGATGAGGGTCCTTATTGCTTAATTTTTTTTACTGTGAAGAGAGAACGAATTTTGGTGATTTTTCATTTCATTCGTCGAGCGCGATCATTTTAGGTTTTGATCTCACACTCAATCTTAAAGGGTCTCAGTTTTAAGCCACAGGTCAAAATTTTAAAGAAAATTGTGGAAAAAATTGCTTTCTTTTTTCAATTTTTTAATGCAGCGGTTTTATTGTAGCTCTAGAAAGGTAAAAAAAGTTTCATACATTTTTTCATTTTCCAGGGGCTGTTACAGCTAAATTATAAAATATTTTGGAATTGTAGAATTTTAATTTTTTTTTAATTCAATTTTGGAACCCCTAAAGAATGATAAAAATTGATGCTTTTTTCTTACTCTCCTGGGGATAGAGTTTAGTACTAATGCATAAAAAATTTTGATTTTTCACTTGAAGCGGGACCCTGTAGGATTGAGTATGAGACCAAAAATTTTAATCACTTCTTCTGACTTCATTTGACAACTTTTTTTCTCTCCACTTCAACTCTCCAAAAAAGTGAAAATCGGGCCACACCCTAGTAAAGGGGGTTTTTTGAAACAAAAATTGTAAAACATGAAAAGTCAAGCATTCTGTTTTTTTCTACATCACCAAGAAAACGAGCTATCAAGTTTTGCAAAAAAATAATGATAATAAAACCATCATCATTGATATGAAGAGGAAGGGAAATTGAAATTGAGATTCTCCCGATTTTTTGTCAAAAATATTTCTGAATATGAATTTAATTTTTTTTCCTTGTGAAACTTCAGACTTTTTTTAATTGAAAAAAATCATTCCACTTCCCCTCTCTTCGAAGTCGGAAAATGTGTTAATTCACTCCGAAAAGGCTTTCTTTAATGGGGACAAATGAATGAATTAAACGACATCTGTAAACACATGTATAGGTAGGTACTTCCACATGCGAATTATCCGCTGACGTGCAACTTCTTCTAGGTAAATGTAAATCTTGTTTAAACAAAAAAAAATTAATAGAATTAAAATATACACAAACGAAAGCAGGAAAATAATTGGAACAGAAAACGTAAGCGAAATATAAGTTGGCAGCACGTGACAGTTAGCGAAGGTGTATATGCGTGTAATTCGACTCGCGGCGTCGTGAACTATCATTCAATTTAGATGAAAAAAATAATAATAATAATTTGTCAACGTTGTCGTAAATCGTACTTGATGATTGTTTAATTATTGTTTACGAATTAAGGCGTTCGTTTTCGTACAACACGTGTTTCGGTGGAAGAGAAACACTTTTATGAATTGAGTTCGATTTCTCGATGGATTGAAATTTTTGTTTTGACATATATTTCATACCTCAGAACCTGTTACAAAATAAAAAATTCAAATTAAATTCCAAAATCGTACGAATTCTCAATGGCTTCGAGACAGCAGAAACTGGAGATGCTTTTAAACGAAAGACCAGGATGAGTTTCACGTCAGTTACGTCAAAAACAGCAACCATACGGCTTTCCTACGTTCTGGGTTTATTTTTCGATTAAACGAAACGCTTTTTACGTTGTGTCATCGTGATTAAGATAGTCTGGATGTCGTCTTTGTTTACATTATGTCGTCAGTTAAACGTATCACGTCTCTACCTCGCACAATCTCTGTTGGTGAAAGAAATTTACGTCTTTTTTCCGCACTGCGATTGCGACTGTGCGTTCGGATAGGCTGAATACGTTAATGTGTATATCTGCGGACGGAATTGCGCGTTTTTTCGACACCCAATTGTCTGTGGGGTGAATGATTTCACGACTCAGTGAGATCGGCGTAAACAATTCCGCATATTTTGAATATAAGCCCTCGGTTCGGTCTTTTATCGAGATTTATTTACGCTGAAATAAGACGCGCACGACGATTTGGGGCACCGTGGAGATATCAGAAAATTCGCCACCGACGAGAAGTTTTCCTTTTCTTCTAATACTGAAAATAGTTTTATTGGGAAAACACCTTGAGAATGCGGTCTTGAATTGGAAAGAAGTTTTTAGGTGGATCAGTACCCCAGTCTCGAATATCCGACGAAATTGAGCTTATGGTGGTTTCATGATAACCCCTCGTCAAAGCTCGGTTCTGCAAAAAACTTTTTCTTTGAACTATTTTTTAAATAATAATAATTCTGAGACTCGAAATTTTTGTTATTTGTTTATATCTTTAAATTTTCCATCGAGAATTTAAGTTCTGATAAAATCACAGAATGAGGAAAAATGAGAAAATTGTTTTGGTGGGTACCTATTTTTATGCAGTTTGTACTCTCGATGGGCTTATATGAGTATTCGAGGTGAACTGCATTGCATTTTCGTTTCCGATAAACGAATTTAGCAAAAACGAAAGAAATGGTCGATTTCTCCCTGCTTTTTCACTCCAGGACTGCTGAACCGATACCGAGACGATAAGGAAAACCACTAGACACCGATTCAAAATTTATACCGAAACCGAAATCGATACTAAAATACAAAATGAAATACCGAAACTGATACCAATACCGAATCAAATTCTGGTATCGATATGGGTTCGTGTATTGTATTTTTATGGCATACGTGAAAAATGAAAGAGAAACGTGTAATTAGAAAAGCACAGCACTGCACGGCACAATATTTAAGCCAAGCCAACAAAAAAATTAGTAACAAGTAATGAAAATTTTTTAGAAAATTGAAAAATTTTAAAATATTAAAAAATTGAAAAATTTTATAAAACACAAAAATTTTAGAAAATAAACCCCTGAAAAAAATTGAAAATTTCTGAAAAAAAAAA
>JAAOIU010203007.1:0-13422 GCA_018107765.1 Hypogeococcus pungens | reverse complement strand
CTATATAAGTATTTCAAAATGAATTTTGGACATTTTACTATCAGAAAATGATTTTTTTCAATTTTTATTAAAAAATTAGAAAAACTAAACCTCTATTCGAAAATCTGTCTTTTCTCCCCAATTTTGTTCATTACATACACAACAAAACACACATAGCGAGACCCAAACTATCCCCAGAATCGATTAAAAAGGTTTTAAAGGTGTTGATTTTTTTTTGTGGGGGGGGGGGACTTTTCTATCATGACTTCAAACTCCGCACCTATTTTCAATCAACTTATACCTCAATATGAACTAAATTAAAGTTTTTTGGTCACAGCTAGGTGGATAAAATTCAATGAGAAACTTACACAAAAGACTGTTTTCTTTTCTGATAGGTATTCTACTTGATTAAAAATGACAAATATCTATCTACTTTCTTCCGATATTAATGAATCAAAGCCTAAAAAGCACCGGGAGACCACCGATACTAATTTTTGTCACATATAATACTTGCTCAAAAAATTACATTCGACTGCACTTGAGCCAACCAACCTCGAAATTTAGCACTTCGCTAGGTTTGGAATACACCGCATAACTCATTTCGAACAATCTTATTGTACATTAGAATCACTTTCGTATACCCTTGACTGGCGTAACTCTTCGAACCGATGGAAAAATTTGTTATATCGAAGTAGATATATCTTTGCAGTTTTAATTTAACGCTAATACCTACTTAATATTTTACATAAGACGTTATTGGAGAATCTATCAAAAACACATGCATCGGGGAGCCATTAATAGTGGAATATTACTCGGTGCATTTGGCGTCGTTCTTATATGACATCTAAAACGATGGCGGCAGCAGCCTTGCGAATATAATGACGCGTAAAATTGCGGCCAACACTGGCACCAGCGCTAGCATCAGCGTTGAGGCGTTTGTGTATGTTTAAATAGTTCATTTGATACGTCTAATATTAAACGGTGGGTACATACTTTAACTTATTCGTCCGGGAAATATTAAATGAAATTGCAACGGAGGTTAAATTGTATTAAACAGAGGCGAAAGCGCATTTCAATTATACGTAGGTACATAGTACCAGGATTTGCAGCGATATTTACGCTATTCGTATTAATGAAAAATCGTACAATTTTGCGAGATGAACTGGAAAGAAACAGGTAAAAATTCTCTTATGACAGAGAGAGAGAATGCGAAACAAAGATCTGCTGTCTTCGTTGAATGGTTTTAAAAGTCATATTTGCATTATACGAGAGAAACTTTTAAAAGCACTCGACATGACAATGAAAAAACAAAAAAAAAAAATGATCAAGTTTTACTTCGAAAAACAAATAGAAAAAACGTACAGTATTGCCTAAGCGAACGGTTAGACTAAGTAAGTACTTGAAAGCATCTCAAATGTATTTACCTATCTACCTACTTTGCGAACGTAGAGTAAATTAAAAATATGCAAATGTCGAGTCCACATCTGAGCGGCTTGTGAAGTTTCACGAACCGATGATTAATATCAGAACTCGGTACAATACAATTTTCAAACTTCATCGAGTTGGTAATTGAAAACGCAAAGCTTTGAAAATTTGCTTCAAGTCGGATATTAATTTTCAAAACCCTTTTGTCGATTACGCAACAAGCAACTTTCCCATTGGTCATAAACAATCATATACGCAGAGAATCCACATTCTAGCGTCCCAGCATCATCGTATCAACTTCCATCAGTTACATATTTCTAATAATACGAGTCGATGTTTACCCGACCAGTCACGCATCGAAGCGTGGTAATTTTTTTTTTACATTTTACGCAGCGCACTTACGTACGTACTCACGTACTCTTATTCTAAGGTAGTCGCAAGATGACATGTCTTTTATTAGTCGCGATTGTTGTTTCATCTTCATCTTCGATGTTCTATCTTCCCTGCCCTGGCCCCTATTCTGCAGCCAGTAACTCGACCTAGCTGGAAATTCGATTTCTTGGTGTTTTTTCCCTCGTATTTTATTTTTCTTCAACGAACACGCGACCATCTTTGTACCGTAGCCGATTGCCATGTACACAATTGATTCAGAAGACACGCGCCAATTGGTGATTTTTCCAACATAACGTGTTCTATCCGAAGAAACCAGATACACTCTTCTTTAAATTCAAAATCTGTAAACTTGTTTTTTTTCCTCTCTCCGCGAGTTACGTCCCGAGTAATTCTAAGAAACTGAATATAATTTGAACCAACAACTAACACAGAGATCCCTCTCGGTAATCTGATCATATCGCTTAAGGCTATGTAAAAAGAGGTAAATAAAATTCGTTTTGAATTTTTCTCTCTTTCAATCGCACCATAAACCTTGAACAAAATTGAAATAAAAATGCTGAAAAAAATCACTCGTCATTACCGTTTTTCTATTACCTGCCGAAGAAGAAAAAATGCCTTCGCCATAGACCTCAAATTAAAATTCGAAAAGATTGCGAAGTGCAATTGCATTCAGGTAAGTACATAGGTAAGTATTATGCAGGGGAAAAGCACGAAGAGTTAAGCAGCCCCAAATGCGATATAATCTGTACCCAGATACTTTTTACAACTAAATTACCATTTTATCAATGCAGTTTGCGTACTCATCTTTCATACAAACATACGACTTTAAATATGATACTCTTTTCTACAATATTAATTTTGAACGCGCTGATAACGCTAGTATTTCTTTGCTTGGTATTTTAAAGCAACTCGTATTGGATGAAGCAAAGAAAAAGCTTTTTAATTCGCTAGCGCCACGCAACTTATCTTCCATGAATTTTAATAGGATTTAATAACTCATTTGCCTAATACAGAAATTTCATTATTATCCCAATACCATTAGCATTTTAATTTTTTTTTTCAGTTTACAGAATCGAAATTTAGAGGCAAAAAAAACGCATATAATCGATAAACCATCACGTCCGACGGCTTCATCGATTATCCTTTATATCTTTCTGGAGTTTTATCGCGGGCCTAAAAACACTAATCGTGTTCTCGTTTATACTTTACCCGAGTAAAAATTGTTTATACGAAAGAAATATCCCGAGTTTATATTTCATTCATCGTTGTTCAATATCGCAACTTGCGAAAAAACTGATGAAATTCGACGAAACAGCCGATCGCATCTGTGCACCATCGTCACACGCCAACAAGGCGATATTTTTTTTCTCGTTTCCAATTGGCTCGATATATTTTTTATCGAGTTGACTTTTTTCCTATCAGAGTTTGAAGTATTTTCAGTTCGTCGTAAGGCTCACACAAAAATTGGGAAAAACAGTCCAAGTTAGATCAAATAGAAAGGGGAGTGGGTGAAAACTGCCAGGTAATCATTTACGTACGTAAGTAAATTTGCCACCTCGAAAGTCGAGTTTCTTGCTGTTTCGTGCTACTTCTGAAATTGAAATTAGGAGGTGGAGGCTGTCAACTAAATATTCGCTATTACGGCCAAATTACTGCATAAAATTAAGAATTGTCACATAAAATTGACCGAATCCCTATCGTGAGTAGCGAAAATGATGCATCGAAATAATTATAAAACGTGACAGAAAAAATGACGCGAGGGTTTATAATGAGTATACCGAAGACGTCTCCGTTATTTATAGGTCTAATGATTATAAATTCTACTCGATGATGTGTCTAAAATTTCTCGCGACCTAAATAATAATTTTGAATTAACTGATTGAGTAATTCAAATAATAATAATAATAATAATTGAATTGAATTGAATTTATTGACAATAATATTGTGAGATTGAAAGATGTTGGATTTTTCATCGAAATGTCCAAAAATTTCAACTTCATTTTTTTAAAAAATAACTCAACATAATGAAAAAAGCATGCCTAATTTTTTAGAAACAGTCCCAAAGAACATAAATTTCAAATCTGAGCAAATTTCGTCGAGTAGATTTTGCTATAATTCTAAAAGAACTTTCCCCATCAGTGCAGTGTAAAATCTCTACCTGCAAGTTATGCAAAAAAGTATTCAGAATATGCCCTTAAGGAGGATTCGACATTACAACGTTGCTCTCCTGAGAGAACTTTTCACTAAGAGAGCAACACAGATAAAATTTAGACAGAATTGATCCTCGGCTATGATTTTCTCCAATGGAAGTTGGTCTTCATGTTTCAAAACTTCTTCCATAAAACTCGTGTATGAATTTTCGGTCAAAATTTCTTCTCTTATGCATTTTTAGCCCATTTTTTGGGTAGGGATAAGATATTTACCAAAGTAGAGTTGCCAACAACAAGTTTACCGCCAATACATCAAGGTAAGATTTTCTGAAGATTTCTGGGTATGGCGAAACTTTCGGGAGCGGCTGGAGCCGAAAAACCGCCCATTTGAGTGCGCCAACAGTTCAATTATAGCAACTGAAAAACCTTCAGAATGACGGAAACAGTTTTTTTTCCAAATCTTTTTTCCACTTTAGATTGGTTTCTTCGCAGTAGGTAGGTTGGTAGATAATTATCCTGCTAAACAAGTATACATTACATAGACTAGGGTACTACGATCTTCCGTATTTTTTAAGAAGTTGGCGGAAAGATTGGAAAAACTTGCCAAATGACGTCAAAAGAACGTGGAAATTTCAATCCTCCTGAATCGATTCTAAAACCCACCTCATTTTCCATCAAAGTTACAAATTCAATTTTTTTTTTCAAATTGCATCAAAATTTATTCATTTTTTGCAAAATTTCATATTTTTCACGTGCAAAATTCTCAAATAAATTTTTGATTTAAAATACTCAATTGAAGTATTTGTAGTGATAAACATTTCAAATCATTATTATATATGTATCTACAAAGGGTAATTTTTTTCTGAAAAAATAAATTCAAAAAAGCTTAGCGAGCTGTCCTTGACCTGCACTGCATGCTCGAACCATTTCGGTATGACTTCCTTTGTTGAAGGAACCATGTTCGTAAATCACTTTGATCTGGATCATATAAGGAAAAATTGAATTCCAAGTGTAGGTATATAAAGTAAAATCCTCTAACACAAGAGTTGGCGGGTACACCCATACGCTGAGCATTTGCCTTCGTATCCCGCAACCATAGCACAAACCAGGTTACAAATTTAATAAGTGACATGTTCTCTACACAATAATAACCGCAACCACACACTCCTCGCACCCCTAACAAACTAGGTACATCGTACAACGTTACAGGAGTGTGTATTTACCTCGCAAAATATGATTAAAAGCATCAAAAACGCAGTAATTTTTAACACGAACGAACGCGCTAAAATTTTACGAATAATTTTAACTGCATGTTTTCCAAGTAATGTATAATAATATTACAGCGAAAAGAAAAAAGTACTGAAAAGATGGGGAGGCAAAAGGGGTGGGCGCGAAAATGGAAAAAATACCAGCTCTTGGTATAAAACGTCGTAATTAAATTCCGCGTACGGTACGTTCTACGTATACACTATTTTATTACACTTTTTCTTTTCAAGTGCTATTCACGCGGTGGTGTTCGCACTAGCCGAGCGTAACATAGTTTTCCACAATCTACAACACGTTACCATGTAGCCAATGTCCCCTTGAATCGGAGCAAAATTCGTGATAAAAGCTTCGTCATACGCAGGCACCTCGCCCATCCGCCATGATTATTTAATAGTAAAGCTATGTAGCGGCACGGTTCATACACAGATAAAACGAATATCGAATCATCAAACTATTTGTATATATATGTGTAAGTATGCTCGGTTAATTATGCATTTAATTGAGGATACACCGGGACACTTTACATCATATTACCTACATACAGAACATACTAAACGCAGCGGTATCGTCAATAACGAATTAATGGCATACGACATCGCGTCCGCTACACCATCGCACACCCATCAAATCAGCTATCGGAGTACTTGGCATCAAAACAATCAACTCGTGACATTTGCCTCCGATTCCACACCCTGTACTGCACCGAATCTAAATTGCTGTACGAGTGAACCTGGGCGACTCCACCATCACGTATCGTATTTTGACACAATTAAACGCTCTCTTATTATCATACTCGGCTGAGATCTCCAATTGCCAATACGACCGCATACCATTTAAGTCTATTTTCGCCTAAGAAAACATTTTGATGCGCCGCCAAACATTCAGCAACCGCATCGCTATTCTCAACTCGCCGAACGTGCTGATATTTTTGCCAAAACCATCCTTTATACTGAAATCGCCTGGTCGAATATTAATTCCGCATTGTAGCCGATCAAAATCCCCTTTTAATGTTACCACTCTTCGTCGCGAAGCCGAATTACGACCTCGTTAAATGCTAATTCTACGACGCGACGCGGACGTCCTTTTTTCTTTCTCCTTTTCTTTCTGTCGCGTCGCTCTTCATAGTCGTGTACTAAATACGTAACTGGATAATAGCAAACGAAAATTACAACAATGTTAAAAAATTTAATTCAATTCGACGGCGAATGGGTATATCCCTTCGAAATGGCCAAGTCGTCGCAGAGAAAATTCAATTTCCGACCGTTTTAATTAATTTAAGCAAATCTGAGGTTTGTTCTCTTCATTTATAAAAGGTCGAATAGTCCATTATTATTCGTCAATTTTAACGAAGGGTTGCCTTAATTAGGAAGTTATGCCAGAATAACGATCAGAACAGGAAACTACATCTAATTAAATTGAGTGGTTTTCAAANAACTATTGAGAACATAAGAAAAATAACGAATTTTTCCAAAAATACCAAGAAAAAGTAAGCTAAATTTTTTCAAAAGAACCTCGACTTTTGACAAAACACCCCGACTGAATTCGAAAAATATCAAATGCGCGTGAAATGTTGAATTTTCCTCAAAACATCAGAAACGAGCACTTGGTGAAGGTTTTTCCAGGCAAATCACGATTTGTGACAAACTGGGCCGGCTAAATTCGAAAAACCCTATTTCATGAAAAAAAATACTAAATTGCACCAAGAGCAATAAAAAATATCACAATTTGATTTTTGATGAATTCGATCTATTAAAAATGTGAAATTAAGACTGTATTCTCCATCGCCAAAAAAGATCAACGACTTTTTGAAGATCCTTTCAATTCAAGGTAAACTTTTCCAATTTAAAATCCAAGATTAAAAAATGATTTCGAAAAATGAGAGAGAAAAAAAACAATAAATAACGAAGAGGAAAATACGTCATCGAAGGAATAACTTGAATGGTGAAAAACTACCTTAAATAAAGTCCTGTTTACTCGGAAAATTTTCGTCAATAAATTAAGCAAGGCTGACATAAGGCAAACGTTCACTTCAACTTTATTTTTACAGCGTAAACAACCCGTCTAAAAAGAATTACCTTGAAAAGCTCGTTGAAGAAAAAAGTTCAGGAATTTAAATACACAAATACGATAATATTTGCTTTTCATTACTTTGTTATCAGGACGTACCTTACCTAATATTCGAGTCAGTAAGCGGAATTTCATTGAATCGAATCAAAGGGGTTTTATTTCGAGAGAAATTGAATTTTCGCACGTAAAGAATTTTTTTACCGGATTTGTTCTAAAACTGAGCTAAAAAGAGGCAATTTTCTAATTAGTCCGTTCGGCGAGACACGATTTCATCATATGATCGACCACCCAGCATCATCCAGTTACTCGACTAATAATTTACAAATAATTTTCACGGTTTTGGAAAGTTTAGCGAACAACCACTTCGTTACCAGAATTTATCTACGTAATTCAGTTATCTCTGCTAGACGTCCGACAAGACGCGATACCTGCAATTTGACGGTATGATCGAAGAGATCGAATCCAGGTGAAAAACTGCACCTCAGGGAACACAGACGTTATAAATGGTATTCGGTCAGTATGCTGCGAAATGCAGTATAACGCGTTGGTTACTTGTTTCGCTACTTTTGAGACTAATCATCACGTACGGCCACGATATTCTCTTCGCACTCCGACCATGAAGACATTACCGCCCAACCAATCAGAACTATGAATTTGCGGAAACACTCGCTATACTTAACACATATAAAAGAATTTTAACTTTCGACTGCACTGGATGATGAGCCTCATAACGTAGAATGGTGTGAAGGCGACGACAATAACTACGCGATCATATAATGAGGCAGTTATACAGGATATTAACGCAATTTAATGCGATATGACCGCCGGCTATTCTACTTTTAATGTATTCTTCTACAATTATTGGTAGGTATACTGATACGATTCGCCTCGGCCACTTCCATACAACTTTACTACTCGACTCGAGGGAGAGAGAGAGAGAGAGAGAGAGAGAAAATGAAATATCGAGAAAAATGTTCACCCAGTTGCAACGTCAATAGCCATTGCTTCTTTTAAACGCTTGAGACAAGTTTGAAAATTTTTCTTCGTAGGGATAAAAACTCATATTGGTCGTTAACTTCAACGTTAACTTAGAATTTCTTTATAAACTTGCCTTCAATTTAAAACTTATTGCGGACTTTCCACGCGTTTTTTTTTTCAACCATCTTTTTTCTACCGCCAAGATACCAGGCAACTTTAGCGGAATTACTACTGAATTCCCTGCGAGCTTTGTTGTTCTTGATGTTCCATTCAACGACGTCCATGTCGCGTCATTTTCCCTAGACGAGATTATCAAACTACCGTTATACTCCGACCGCGTCAACTTACCAATGAATTTCTTTATTCGAGTACTTACTCAGTTTATTATAAGTACAAGAAAGTTGTTTGGCGTGTGAGTAGCGAAAAAGTTTAGTGAATCAAGGACGTAGTGTAAGTATCCTGCTGACGGTGTCGGAGTATTTAAAGATTCGTGGAATATTTTCTCCAAATTTTGTATGGATTTTTTGAATTTATCAGTTGTTTTTTTCTAAATTTTTCAGCAATTTAGGGCCTTATTAATTTTAATCTGGCAGTTTTACTATTTTTTTTTCTGGATTTGGCCCCCAAGCTGTTGTCTCAAGTAATGTACCTCCGCTAGAGAAAATTTTCGACGAAATTTTGAACTCCTACTGCTCTCTGTTTTCATGCTACGTCCCTTTTACTGTTGTTTTTCACAAATTTTCAACTGCAATTAAGATGGTCGAAAATTTTTGTTCTTTAGCACACAGGCTAAAATTTTGAGCAATTTCGATGCACTCCTACACGACGTTTTGGCCATTTGAATTTTTCAATTGAAAAAAAAAAGGCTCAATAGCGAAACTCGACGACTTTTTCAAAATATTCCCAAAACATGTATTTCAAATAATGTAGGTAGGTTCACCTTACGTACTCAGTTTTGACGATTTCGTTGTGGCAAGGACCGATAATTTTGAAAACAAAGTCTCCAACTGTAAATTTCAAGTTTCAAGGGGTCAGGATGGTAAATATTGGTCAAATAAAAATTGCAAAGCCAGATTTGGTTTCTGCAGGTCAAATTACCCCCGTGTAGATACTTTGCATGATGACGCTTGTAAAACTGAAAAAAAAACGATTTTTTCGCCAGTAGGCAAGTGCCTATTTTCAAAAACAAAAAATCATCAAAAATTCAAAATTTTCAAATCTTGCTGATAATTTCGAGAGTCTTACGCAAAATGATGGCAAAAGAGGGTAGAAAGGAGTAAATTGACACCCTCATTTACAATTTAGTAAGTATACACCTACCCGCGAACGAGATCAAAATCCGAGTAGCATTCAGTTCAAAATATTTTATACGTTAATAAAAAAGCATAGCTCTCTGGCACTCTGGGAATATCTTGATGTTCTCGTCACATCTACTTCAACTTGATACATTTACGATCGCGTTCTCGCAATTCTACACTCGTCACTTATGGAATTTGAAAAAAAGCTACTTCCGAAGGCCAGATTGAAGTTCATTATCGTTGGCACACGACACGAAGAAGCGACCGGCATACATACCATCATGATACACGCGGATGGGATAAATTGTGTTACTGACATGGCTTTCGTCTATGCCGCAGGTGTACAAGCCCCTATTTTCTAATTAAACCATTCGCGCTTTATTTTTAGTCAGGCACGGGCCAAAACACCTTGCAACATTTTAACGAGCTGTTGGTAATTTGACAGCGAGAAATTAAACCTTGCTAAAGTTCGCCCGCCGCATATAAATTATACAACTGGGAAGAATTCTAAAGTCTTAAGAATTCAACTTTTGAAATACACAAAAAAAATTTCCAAGTTGTATCGATCGCAGAGTTATTTTAAATATTTTACAAGCTCCCGTAAAATAAACGTATCATTAGGTGATTTTTCGTTTTTACATTTTCGGCACATCGATACGCACGAACCACGTCCAACGTATACGTACACGGGCGGTGCGTCGTAGCACTAATTTTGATACGTAGGTAGGTCTCTATATTTTCTCACCGAATGAAATTTTATTTCTAGAGTCTTTGAAATTTCGACTTCGATTTCGACGTAGCGTTAACCAAAATTATATGCTATTTACACGGTTCTAGTTTCAAAACACATTCCGGCCTGCCTACACTACATAGTCGTACTGATCTAAAAAAGATAACAATAAATGACAGATGACAAGCGCCGCTCTGCGCTCTCTCTTCCATTGCAAATAAACGCCAAACTGTAGNGTTTTTCTCGTATTTTTTTTTTTTACCTCGCGCGCGTGAATACCCGCACACCTCGTCTTATCTTCACATCAACGGTTAATGTACGTGTTTATCAAGCGCTTTACAGAATATTCTCTATTATATATCCACGTATACCTCTATACCTATACACGGACAGAGATAACCTAAATCGAAAAATTAATTATATAAAATTTCCAACCCACGGTATATTTTTTTCGTTAATCCGAACTGTAATTAGCGTCCATTACGGATGCTATTTTATTATTGTAGGTATACGACGACCCGGCCAGCGACGATGCGACGTTCACGAGTATCGAAAAAACAAATAAACAGAACCGCAACACGGAAATTACCATTCCATTGTGAATGCACCCTACCTTCGCGTAAGCTCTAATATCACCGTTGCTATCGAAATTAGTCAACGACTTGACATATTAAGCGCTTTTTAAATTAGTGTGGCCGGTATACCATGGTATCAGATATACCTTTTCCTAGCAGGATTTTTTGGTTCTTTTTATTCTATAGGTGAATATACTCGCGTGTGTTCAAAGGTAAATTCTAAAATGAACTTATCTCGTAATCGACAGCAATGTGGAAAATACGACGAATCTGCGTCAGCTCAACGTAACGCGAGGGACGATCAAATTCAATTTTTTGACAACATTGTACGAACTCCAGTCATCGGGATTTTTATGCGGCACAACTGAGACAGAATAAAATCTTTTCTACGTAAAAATAGCGATTTTATCGCTGTTTCGATTTTTTTTTTTTTTTAAATCATTTAACTTTTTTTTTTTGAAAAATGAAAATTTCCTCAACATAATTTTTCAATAATTCATGTCTTCTAAATTTCACGAAAGTCTTGTGAGCAATTTGTCAATTTTTTTCAGTAAAATGACTAAACAGAGCCACAAGTTATAAATGGTAATGGTACAGGGATTAGGATGGAGTGAAAAAGTCGGTACCAGAACATATCTTGGATTTTGACTAAATTAGGTGAGGTGATTCACCTTGAGTGGGAGACCTCCCAAAAAAGTGGGCGAGGTCTCCAAAGTGTACCTACTTTTGAGAAAGTCTGGCTTCTTTGTGTTTTTTTAGCCAATTAAATGGCGTGAGAAACAAATTTTAGCACTTGAAAGATGCATTTGAGATTCTACATCTCCCTGAACTATCGCCATCCTTTTCTGGTCAAAACTCAGACCGCTACCAGGGAATCGAAAAGTTGCAAATTGCAATTTTCCAAAAATAAGAAAGACTTTCGCATGGCAAAGGAATTGTCAAAAATGTTAAAAGAAGAAAGTAACCAAAGTTTCGAGTTCAGCAGATCAATTACATCGATTAGAACCCTTTAAACGATTGTTTGCCTTAAGTTGAGAAAATTTTATGTTTGCTGGGTTTCGAGTAGATGTCCAACATAGAAACTAAAATTACACTTTCCAAGTGCTAAAAATTGATTGCTTAAAAAAACTTTTAAAATCACATTTTTTTTTAAAAAAAGAGGTGCACTTAGGTGAACTCCTCCCCCAGTCTCATTTCACCTAAGGAGCTCAAAAAAATTTTGGGAGGTCTCCTACTTGGAAAAAAAATAATTCATTAAATTTGGTCGAAATAAAGACATGTTTTATTTTTCACTCCACCCTCATAATTATGGTAAAAGTAAAAAAAATACCCAGTTTTCTAACTACTTCAAAAATTCAACCTCAAATATCTAAACCAAACCAATTAAATAAAAAATTCCTTACTTCAAGTAAAAAATATTCCCACAGACGAAATGACAAAAGACAAAAAACCACCAAAATAATCTTTACTTCACCGCTAAGAGCGAACAATACTTACTCGGTAATCAATCCGACGACAAAAATCTACGCGTGAAAACTATCGTATCTGTCAAGAAACCAGTATAACATCTGATAACCAGACTCATGATTCATGTTTTGAAAAGAGCTCTTATACCCTTCCAAGAAAATACCTAATCTTTATTGAACACAGAACAATTCCACAGTTCGGCACACAAAAAACCGAAACCGCACACGAGTTGTATTGCAAAAGCAGGATGCCAAAAAAAGGAAGGAAATAACAATACCCAGAGAGAAGGGAGATTTTTAAAACCACATATCTCTCAAACGGATTAAAAATACCATCTTGGACGACCTCGACCGATTACGAAAGTTCATCCAAAACATATCAGTGTATCTACGTATACCTACGCGATACGATACGCGACACTACAAAGGGGTTAATCCAGCCCCAATCAACCAACCAGGGTTCCGATTCTACGCCATTTCAGCGAATTCCTATCATTTTGATTCAGTAAATTCGCATACGATAAATTAAATACACTCACGATATCGATATTAGTTTATTTTCGAAAATTCCGTCAAACGTTGCGGTTTCATCTACTTCACATTGTCGAAAATATTCCATTTTCAAGACGAAGTTGGCGAATGTGCACTCTTCACTTCTTTCCACCCATTGAAATCGGTAAATTTTTTCAAATGCGTTTATCTTTTTAATTAATAATGGTCGTTTATCTCGATCGTAATGCATGCAATACGAATGTTATTCTCGCGAGATCCGATTGAAAAACATTTATCTATTTCACGAAACGCTCGTCAAAAGCATCAAACCTCCGATGTACCTATCTACAGCTCACAAGTCTAGAAAATATATGTAATTCCGACGTGCCTTCGGATAAAAATTCTAAATGCTATAAATTTTTGTCACGTCGCAGTTTTTTTTCTCTTTTGTTTTGCTACCGTCCATAATAATACCTGTTCCGCTACCGGGAATAATAACTCGAGACCTTTGGTGATTATTTTACACTCGACGAGTGAAAAATTATTAACCGAGTGGTTTATTTTTACTACTCGTTTCTCGGCGACGAAATCCTGCTAAATATC
>JAAOIU010202536.1:0-15157 GCA_018107765.1 Hypogeococcus pungens | reverse complement strand
TGATAGAAATTTTTCTTCAAATTGAATAATGTATCACACGGTACCAATTCATTAAATTTAGTCAAAAACCTAGTACTTTCCTATTGAGAAAATTTTTCATATCTTTTTTGATAGTTTTCATGGCCGTCTGTAGACCTATCCTCAAGGAAAAATTTCCATCTGAATTTGTTTGCTGTTCAAAATATATTTTCGTATCGAAAAATGTTCATTCCAATTGCCACGACCGGCGGACCGACGTCAGTTAGCAAGTGTTGATTTCAAGACATGTGTAAATTTCCGACGCACATAACAGTCGCGGGGTTCGTTTCATGTCGCATGCGAAACTTTTCGCACAATAGACCAATCATAACTCGAGAGTAAGTTTTTTTTTAAACTCAAAAGTTACACGCTTCCTCGTCAAGTTTCGTTTTTGTGTTACGTCATCAGTTAAACGGTTTCGAATGGTACGATAACATGTTACAAACCAGTCATCCGCTACGACACGTTACTCACAAATTCGAATATTACATTTCATTTTTTATTTTACACGCGAGCACAAGCACAAATAACATATGTACGTATACAAAGACGTCACATATGTATGCCGCCAACGCGTGCCTATTGCCAATTTACACGAATCGCGACCAAAGCAATAAGATTTTTTCCTCGAACATGTCATATACACCGTAATAAATAATCCAAAGACGTATACGTATTTACACAGCTCGAACTCAAAAATGACACTGTCGGCAGGAGGCAAAACTCGTACAAGTCGAAAATTTCCCAAATATAACTACGAAAAACAAAACACCGCGTGTATTCACATAAATGCGTTACAATACCAGTGGAAGTCTAAAAAATTTGACGACTAGTTTGCTACATTGCAAAAGCTAGTCGAGCTTTGTTATGGAAAGTTACGTAAACTGCGTTCAATTAAGTGGAAAATTATAAAACTAAATACGTTCTATACTTATAAACAATAAATTTTTATCAATTGTTGGCGTTTTTTCAGTTCTCTTCTTATTGAACCAACAGTTACACAAGCAGTAGCGCAAAAAAAAAATACTACAAACCTTTTACAAGCGTTTATATGGGTATTTTGAAAGTGAACAGGTTTCGGAGGCGTCGGCGGTTTCTGTTTACCTATGCAAAAATAAAAATATAAAGCAACAGTACACATACGAAAAAAAGCACAACGGGTATGAGCTTACAAATCACATGTACAAATGAAGTTTTTCTTTTTTTAAAACTACGTCAATCAACGTACGAGAGTCGGAGAGTGTATTCAATAACATCAGAACGATGACTGCTTTCATTTGAACAATCAGTTAGCTTGAGTTACAAAAACACGTTACCTTATCAGAGAATTTGCCCACAGGAATACAAATAATAAATTTAAACAGTATTAATGCGACAGCAGTCACGCTAACAACGTAACAATTTTAAATTCAATCTCGCTAATGTGGTTCAAAAATTTTAATAAGACTGAACAAATATAGAACGCGTTGGTCATAGAAAAAAGTTTACGAACTTATTATAGATAAATAATTTTGACGATAAGTTTTCTGCGATAACCATAGATAATGATACAGAGTGAAAAAGACCTATTTAATTTTAAGGAAAAATCTGCAAATAATGATTCGAAAGTTTAACTTTTAATCCATTAATTTATATACGTTTTCGATTATTTTTCATTCGACATTTTTGATGAAAATTTCAAATACATCAGACCTCAATACGAGTAAGTGAAAAATTACTCTACTGCCTATATCTTGAAATTGAAGTTTCAAAAGAGATAATGTTTGAATGAATCGATTAAACATGAATTTTTTCATAAAACAAGTATAAGTTATTTATCATTTTAATTTTTAATAATCAGACCAATACGCATATCACACAGTTATCCACGTACCCACTAGACACATGGTAATTCTCTATCTCCACTAATTTTTCATGAAGGTCCAAAATATGAAAAAAAAAAGTAATAATAAATAATAGAAATAACAACCAGAAAATCGAAGCAAATTGAAAATTATGAAGTGATAAATTACTGCTAGCAAGAACAAAATTATAATAGCAAAGCGCTACGGTACTTTCACCGAAAATGAACGCATTGCACCGGAAAATTCATTATGTGTTACCTGACGTGTGAACAATACTCGTGTTACTATACAGTCTCAAAGAACATCCGAGCACCAGATTTTGAATTCATAATTTGTAAAAAATGAATACATGAGCAAAATATCACTACTGTAATTTGTTTTCACGAAAGTTTGATTTTCGAGTGTTTTCTCAGCTGTTTTAATTTAATATGAAAAGAAAAAAAATGAAATAGAATAAATTTCAGGGCAATAATCTGAGCTGCGTTCCTAGTAAATCAAAAACAAAGAAAGCACGAAAACTTCATATCTGAGTCTGTACATGAATCATCACTCGTTATGATTTAGAATTTCCTGTTGTTTCATATATGTAATGTGAATTTGAGTCGTGTAAGGAGAAAAAACATTGCTTCATTCATTTCAAATTTTATAACAATTTAAAATACTTCCAATTTGTGAATAGGTTATAATTGTAGCGAACTGAATGCGAGTACAAAAACCAAGCACAACAGAAACTATAGTAAACTTAAGCTGATACTGAAACAGAATTCAATAATTTCAGCACCGACGAATGATAGATGAAAAGTTACCTGCTGGTTTACTGGCTACTGGCACCATGGTTATAAGTTTTAATTCAAGAAAAACTGAAACAAATGTTTATAATAATTTATAAATTACTTTTCTAATACATAGTCGTAGTATTTTGTGGTCAGATTATTAGTTGTAAAACATGCACAGTAATACAGACGGAAAAATAATTAATATGAACTTACCATGTCCGTGATGAATATCAACTGATGAAACATAATCGTCTCGATTAAAAAGGGCGTAATGATTTGATTGAACTTTAAAATGTTACACGATTTCATGCACAGATACAGTGAATGAAACAAGATTCACATATTTCGACACTTTCGACTAACTTGTACGAATCCAAGTAGAACGGATGAGTGGAATAGAAATAAATACATACCACGAACCGAAAATTAATCAGCGATTTCCTTCTTACTCGTTAATAAAATACGAACATACTCCTATTATCCCAAAGGAATAACAATGATGGCCTAAGGATACAAATAGAATAATTTATTTTTGTTTTATTGCAATTGCAATCGTATCACAATCATATCACAATCAATCAATTTTACTTTTCAATTTTACTTTTATCAAAAAGTGTGAATCACAACAAGATGAGACATATGGTACACTCTTCTCCTTGACGGTGTCGATCTACGACAATTATACGAAAGTCGAAAATTAACAACAGCTTCAATGTTTTGAGTTATACACTATTCTTGAATATTTCACAACACAGGAAAAATAAATTTTCCAAACTATATGGTTAAACAACAAAATGAAAAGAATAAAACGTAAAACCTTAAAATTGTACGATATAAAAATTAAAAACAATAATAAATAGATAGAAAATTTTTGTTTCAGTCTAGAAGTTTACTGATTGGTGTTTATTATATTTTTGGAAAACCCAATCAAATGCAACTACGTACAGAAATCAAGAAAATTACACCTTTGAATGAATAGAAAAAGTACGAAAAGTAATCTTCTTTTCAGAAATTCGGTTTTATTCGCTATCAATCAAAAATCAAAATTTATCAAAAAAAATTTAATTCTTTTTTCATTTGAGATATTTGAGATTTTTGAGACTAGGTACAGAATGTTTTGATAATTCATTCTGATTTCAACAAAAATTAGGCATACCTTTTCAAAATAATGATGTGAATAATGTAATTGTGTCATTGTGTATTCAAGATTCACATTTGTTTTCGTTAACATTTGCTGTCACAGTACTCGTTGAATCAAGTTCTATTTTGAAGATAAAACCAAAGTAATGGGTAGTAACATATGTAATGATAAGAAATGGTGTATGCTTCTAATAAATTCGTGGATGACTATCATTACTGAAGATCCTCGCTCAAATCTAGGAAGCCGAAAGCTTTCTATTGCGCCTAGATAAAGCGATTAACAGAAATAAGAAAACATTCTATTTGCAACTTTTTGAAATATCTTGTTTTTTTTTTTCTTTTTTTTAGATTATATTACAATGGATCAAAGCTCCCTTAATCCTAAACAAGCGATACCTGGTTGTTCGAAAACCATGCCGATGAGTCAGAGCCCACCAACTGATGGAGTTGTCGCTGGCGGCTCTTCCACCGCCAACGCGTACAAAAACCCAGTCCCAAGTTGTTCAAAAAATGTCTCATTTACTCCGACAAACTGCAAAGAAGACAGTGAAAAAAATAATAAATTATTTTTGATAGTATACAAATTTTTACAACAACAATTGGCTGAAAGTGATCATTTAAGCGCTTTACAAAAGGAATCTTTGGAGGTTACGATCCAGTGTTTGGGATATGCGTTTCAATTTTACGAATTTGATAATCCCGATAATAACTTGCAAACACTGTATGATTTTTTTGAAAAACACAAAAACGAATTTGCTCACAAGAAATTTGTAAGTTCCTATTTTCACAACCACGCAAATTTTATGGCATATGTTGTATTCAATTTATTGAATAAACCTCATATTGCATTTGTAGGAAATGGATTCAGATAGTGAACATGAGATCACTCCCGAAGACATTGTTAAAGCAGAAGAATATAAAGAGAAAGGTAACCAATTTATGCGTGAAGAAAAATTCCTAGAAGCTTTGGAGTTTTATGACAAGTAAATGCAGTTTTCTGCGTTCGTCTTCATTTTATCACCGTTTACGCCTAGTGAAAATATTTCATTTCACAGAGCCATACGCTTGAATCCAGATGAGCCTGCGTTGTATTGCAATCGTGCTGCCACTTTTAATAATTTAAAGAGATTTAATGAAGCAATAGAAGATTGTAATATGGCATTATCTCTAAATCGGTCGTACGCTAAAGCTTACATTAGAAAAGGGTATATACATCTCCATATAATCATAACATACAGTAAGAAATATACCAACCAAAATTTACGTTGAACGATTTTGTTACTTTTCCAGAGTCGCCTACGAAAGATTGAAAAACAACAAAAAAGCCTTAAAAAGTTATAAGAAAGCTTGTCAGTTGGAACCAGAAAACGAACATTATAGAAATTTATACAACGATGCAAGTAAACGACTTAAACCGAGGCAAGATGAATCGACGTCTACTTATAACACCATGTTTTTGGGACCTAGCGTATCCTCGTTACCTTTTGCACAACTTCCCGAATTCGACAATTTAATGCAGTCGTTATTTAGCTCAGTGGAAAGGCAATGGTTTGTAGTATTGAAGTTTTTCTTATTTTTTTTTCATTTTATTTGTTTTAAGACGAAGTGTTGTGTTATTTAATGAATGAGTCTGCGCAAAAAAATATTCAATGTGCGATCGTAATTAGCGATTGAGATTTCTTTAACAATACGAATTATATTGTTCTGCGTATTGTGTAATTAATAGTTTCTATACTATCTAATTCTATTTAAATTTGTTGCAGATACAATGTTCGGGGGCGCTTTCATGCTGTCTGTAGAAGTTGAGAAGTCGTTTTAAAATTGTTCATTCATTTTATAGTATATATATATTTTTTTAAAGATTAATTTGTTTTCCGAATCAGCGTCATCAAATTTATTGATGTAATAGTCCGTGGGAAAAAAAAGGACACGTCCAACATACGTACATCTGTATCAATGCACTTTTATCGATAAAATTCTCTACAATCAAGTCGAATACCTAAATTCATCCATCAATCGTTCAATTTTTAACAATGTGATTTATTCAAAAGCTGATAGCTTATTGTGTGTTTAACATTGATGTTCAGTTTCGAATCACAAGCGAACTATTCACTTCTAACCAGTTCTTATCATTATTTTATAACGTGATTTTTTGGTATATAAGTTGCGGTGAAAGTTTTCCGAAATGGATATAAATCGTCAGTGTTTGATGTTATACATTCGATTACTGAATGAATTATTTGTGGTAAATGGTTGATATTTTCCTAACATTTTAGTTTTGGTAAAAAAGATGATTGAATTGTAATGTTTTGGTAATTTTGTTCTATTTATAAATGAAAAAATAAAAATATATTTTTTATTCGAAAGTTTCTCAATTTATTCATTCTGGAAAAATGGAAAATCTCAAAATTTTTAGAGAAAACTTTAGCAATGACAATGAGAATAACCAATAATGAGCCGATATTTGATGACGAGCCAAGGTTGCGTTCCATTTGGGGATTTAGCTATGTACAACACAACATAATTACATCACAACTAATGATCAAGCAGCAAATATTTTGTGAAAATAATTAGCTGCCTATTTTTGTGAAAATTTTGGCTGCCTAAGCGCCTATTTCTACTACAGTAATAAAAAAAGGATTAATATTTCTTCTTTTCGATCAAAATAATCGGTATTGAATCAGTTGAATCATTCACCTGCTACGTCATTACGACGTCATTATGTTGTGTTATACATAACTACATATATGTACATATATATATAAAATCAGATAAAATCCCAAATAGAACGCAGCCCAAATAACTGTATATAATTGAGTCAATCCAATCATACGTCGACGATGCGTCCATGCTCATTTCAAAATCAACGCCTGAAAGTCGATAATTTTTCTTATCAATTATTATCAGTTGCCGCCGTTTTTGTTTTTTCTAGGTATCTTTTTAAAATTTTATAAAATTTTCTAGTTTTGAAAGAATTTCTTTTTGTATTATTTCATATATTAGTTGATGGTTGGTTGAAATAGCTCAAAAATACCTGATCGAAAATGCAATGTATAATTCCCACTCAAAACTTGAAAAGTAAGTGTGCGTGGTACTAATGTTGAAGTCACATTATGAATTGAAATGAAATGTTTCCTTAGTTTTAGTCAGAGCGTTGCACTCTCTTTGTCGAATTGGCGATGAGCTGTACGTAGAACCGACAAAAGATGGAATCAACTTTAGAACTGTGAACTCCGCTCAGTCTGCCTATTCGTCGATGTTTTTCAACCTATCTTTCTTCAGCCAGTATAAATGTAATTTTCAAACCGAAGAGGCAGGAACTTGTAAAATATCTATGAGGGTAACGTTTTGTATGCCAGTTTATGTAATCAAAAACAGGAATTCTACTAATGAGCGTAATTCGAACAGGCTTGTTTAAGAGTGTTCAAAACCCCACATTGCATGGATCGCAATGTGGAATCCTGCAAAATAGAAATGGGTGAAGAATGTTCGAAACTGATTTTCCAAATTCAGTATAATCAAGGGTACACCAAAACTCATTTCTTATCGGTTAATGACAATGAAACTGTTCAAGTGAGTTGGCCTTAATTTGATATTATTCGTTTTAATATCTGTTTGACGATTTCGTTATGGACATTTTAGCTGAGGTACAGTAAAAGTCAAATGAAAAATGAAGTCAGTATATTACCTAGAACTTTGCACCGCGCAGTGAAATATTTTGGGTTAAAAGACGAAGAAATCACCTTTGATGTTACCGAAGACAAAGTTCAATTGAAAAACTATTTCGACAATTCTGAAGGTAAATGATTGAAAGAAGAGAAAATTGAATAATAATTCTTTAACTGCATTACTTTGTTCAGTTGATAACCAAAAAGGAGTCAGAACAAACTTTAGTCTCAACCGTGGTGATTTTGAAACGTACAACGTTCCTCAACCAAACTCCATTACGTTTGCTTTGCGAGAATTAAGAGCTGTTTGTGCTTTTTCCGAATCTTCAAATTCTGTGATTGGCATACATTTTGAAATGTCTGGCAAGTATGTAACAATCTAATAAATTTTATATTTACGTCACTGCAAACTTTTTATGGAATGATAAATTTTTCAAAAATTTCAGACCTGTGATATTCACAGTGGAAAATCCACTCTATCAAGCAGATTATGTAGTGTCGACTCTTCCTCCAGATATAATATCTGGTGAACGACCTTACCGCCGAACTCAACTTTCGGATATTGCGTCTTCGATGCCATCAACGAGTGTAGTTCATTCTACGAAGAAACGTCGATTAGCGCCAGTTAATGAAGAAGTTGCCGAACCAGTTGCATCCTTATCTAACTATTCAAGCACAGAAAATAATCCAATAGTACATATCGTTCAAGTTGAAGTTCATCAACCTCAAACCTGCATCTCAAACGTTCAACAGCGAAGTTTAAATAACACAACCATCGTTTCGCAAGTGCAAGCAAGTCAAAACAACCAAATACATATCTCTCAAGTACAACATTCCAGTCAAAATAATGTGACAAATGTATCTCCAGTAAGGCACTCGAGTCAAAATAATATGACCGATATTTCTCGAGTACAAGAATCCTCTCAAAATAACGTTATCGATGTTTCCCGAGTGCGACAAACCAGTCAGAACAATGCAGCTAACTTCACTCAAATACAACCGGCGAGTCAAAACAATGTATCCATCGCTGCTCATGTATCAAGTAGATGTTCTTTTGGACCAAGTAATGAATCCGATACAAATTTAGATGAGTTGATGATGAGGATTGACGTGAATAGCGAATATTTTCAAAGTACAAATCAAAAAACTGTGAATAACGGTTTGACGAGTGTTACCGAGCCCCAATTTCAGAAAATACATCATGTATATCAATATTGTATCGATTTCCCTACTCCATGTGTTGTAGATGAAGAAATACTTTGCGAAGAAGATAATTGAAACAACATCAAACTGTACCTAGACTGATGTATTATTTTCATGATATCGTTCGTATTCCGTGTTGTGATTTATAATGAAATATAAATAAATGAAACGATTCGATCAACTAGAAATGAGTTGAGCAGCGATAGGCAGAGGATATCCAACGCCAGAAAAACAAAAGTGAATTCAAATTTTAATTCAACATCACAAAATAGTACAAAAAATAAGACAATCAAACGTATACAAAATAATACAAGAAGCGTAAAACATAGAACTAAAATTGAAATTATTAGCTTGCTCGCGATGAATCTATAATGGAGTTGACCGGATAGCAATCTTTACAATTGAATGTCAACAACGATACTCATCATCATCGGGTACGATGGGAGGAATTAGATTCCTCGACGCGGCATCAATCCTACACAAATAAGTAATGTTCACAAAAAGTCTTCTGATTTTTTGTTCAAAAATTATTTCCCTACGTTCACTGACCAACTGAAGTAGAATCTCAACATTCTTTTCGTGAAATGTAATGCGCAAGACAGCGCTCGATCATGTCGACGGAAATGTGTAAAATTCGAGATTGGCATGAACTTAGTCAACGAATGTCCAAAACTTTCCACAGGTAAATAACTTTTAACGTGCTGAAAAATTAATCTCATCAAAATTTTGCATATGTAAAAAAATCTTGGATAAAAAAAGTTACCTCAACTTTGACAACAAAGTAATTATCAAATTGACCGAACCCTATTCTAAAACACTGATCGTTGCATAGCATGTAAAAAGTTACGCGGTAACAGTTCCTTTCTGGTCGAACGACGGTTTCATCCTTCCACTCACTAGGTATTGCTTTGGGTAGATTTTTTTTACTTCGCTCTATCACATCAAATCTTGTAGTACCGATGTGAAATCCGCTTCTGGCGAAGAAACTCAGAGAACAAACAACGCCAGTTTCGAAGGGATTGTCTGCGTTCGCAATGCTCAAAGTATCAATAATAAATTCTGCCACTGCGTTACAAAAACAGAATTTCATTTTAATAAATAACCATAGAATGGTACCTGTCGTACAAGTGGGCGAACTTTTAATTATGTTTTAAAAGAAATAAGTCATGCAGTATATTTGATTCAATTGTACACGTCTGTATAAAACAACAGTTATACATACCTTCCTCTGGGATATTAATCTTCATTTTACTTGTGAGTAATCGACAAAATTACAACAATTTACAGCGAAATCAACAATTAAACTATACAAATAAGAATTCACATTAAGTAAATGCAATCGGAAAATAACACCGAGATACGTTTAATGTTTTGAAAATACAACACCCCCAATTCAGCTTCCTCGATTCCAATTCGTAGTACGCCACATTCGAAAATCCCGCAAAAACTTGAATCCTTGAATTAGTGAACTTTCAATAATTTCGCATCAAATTCAATTCAAATTCAAAACAATCACAATCATCTTTTACACACCTTTCACGCATGCGCGCGAAGTCACAACTTCGTCGATTTTTTTATGTAACTCATACTCATACTCATAAAGCAACAAGAAAACATATTTTTTTCTTAGTTGTAGGAATAATTTTTGGCAGCAGTTTTACCTATTTTGCCCAATATAGACGACACGAAAAGAAAACTTTCAAAAATCTTTCATTATGTTTTCTTGCATTTAAAAAAAAAATTAAATTAAAATCTTGGAATGGAATTTGGAAAACGTGTACTATAATTGTCTATTTTTTAAAAAGAGCGCGTCAGCTAAGTCATTCCAGTCGTATGAATTTAACTTGGCCTTAGATTACTTCTCATTGTCATAAAATTTTTATCTTTAGTATTCAAAACTGATAGGTAGGTAAGTACTCTGATAGTTTGGATCATAAAATTGTCAGAAATCGCGAGTGTTTGAGGGAGAGTGTCGATGTGTTGTGTTGAATTTTCGAGGTTTCTTATATTTCGGAGAAGTTTAGGAAGATGTTGAACTGCTGATCAATCTTTTCCCACCAATTTTGAAAAAAAAATCATGTTCCAAAATAGTCGAAGATCCTGAGCTATTTGAACTCATTTCATGTTCACTTGAAAATCGAAGAGCTGAAAAAGTATGGCTACAGCTGCAAATTCACAAGATAAAACAGTCAACAAAGTTGCATTATGTTCAGCTATATTTGCTGGCTTCGCTTATGTTGGATATTCTGCTGTCAGAACAGCCTTTGGCAAGAAAGGAAAACGAGATTCAGAAGGTGAATAAAATCTACTCTTTTCAATATTGCCTTCATCTTTCAATTGCTTTGCTTTTAAGTTATGAAACGTTTTTCAATTCTTGTCAACTCCTTGGCTAATCTCGCCGATTATTGCGAGCTTACATGCATAAGTCATGACGGCTGTCGTTAATCTTTGCTGATGAAATTTTGACATTTTCTTCGTATCATATATTTCTTATATTTTGTTAACTATTGCATGTTCCCATTCGTGAACGTACATACATATTTGCTAATGACAATAAAATAATGAGATGAAATTTCATTGTGATTAATTTTTATCTACTTAAAAAATAAAAAAAAAGAGCTGACCCTATTTTTATTCTATTTTATCAAACATCATGAGTTTTATAAACGGAAGCACAAGTCAAATAATATTTAAGCTTCTCAAGCGATAGAACTAACAAATAGATAGAATGACTCCTTTTTTGCACAATATTTGAAACCAATTACTGAATTCATTGATACCACTGAAAATGGAAATCAACAAATCAAGGTGGTACCCCTTGTACACTGACTAATAAAATTCGCATCATTTATCCCACCGGAAGATCCTACTTTTTATAACAGTTTTATTTACGACCCAATGAACTTGATTTTAAAAATTGATTAATTGACCTAATTTGACGCTGGAAGAAGTCTACCGAATCGATAATTTAGAAATTCTCTAGTTGGAAATACAGTCGTTAGCAATGTGAAGTTATCGATCTTGTCTAACCTTGAAATACTCTCGTACGCGTTAAAGGTACGATATGAAGAGAGTAATATTGTACATTAAGGACGCCAAATTGCATTCGGATGTTTTAATTGAATGAATAAAAATTTTAATGTTTCCTTTCAGTTATTACATACTCCCAAATTTTAAAAGGCGATTCGGTCAAGTTGAAAATGACGGTCTTTCATGAAGTTGCTTTTTGAAAAGAAGAGTCTATTTCGAAACTGAAAACAATATACGAATATCAATATCAATTAAGTGGTTTTTGTGACCCTGAAACAGACCAATTCAACTTTTGCCATCAGTATGGCCCGGGACATGCTTATACCAATCTACTTGCGAAGTAATTAATTTAACGCAGTAGGTTTGCTGTTTTTTTTGTTTTTTGTTTTTTTTTTTTTTTCTATTCTATTTTCAAGTGGTTTATGTCGTAAAAACATATCTACTCATGCGATATTTTTTATTTAAAATAACTTTGATATTTAGAATCTCTCCTCAAATATTTCAGTCTTGGCGGTATTGTAACTTTTGAACTATCTATTCCGTTTTCTTCGTCGTAGTAAGGACCTAATTCATGTCCAGTAGATTGTGGCTCAGGTTCTGGTGAACTGCATTCTGGAATTTGTTTTATATAACGTCGAGGTATCGCGGCCAACATTCTGTATTTTTCGACTACAGATTTTTGGTTACTTTTAACAAATCGAAATACATTGTACGAGCAGTATAGAAGCGATACAACTACTCCAATGAGCAAACCACCAACGAAAATGCGTTTAGAATTCATCTCGAAAGGTTGTACTTGTTCATTACTGCCGACTTGATTAAAAATGCCAAACTTAGTAGATGGAAATTCACCCCAATAAATTCAATTTTCTATGGTAGAAAAAAATCTAAATCGTCATTTTACTCGGGTATAGCCCGTATTTATGTATGAAGTTGCCATATAATTACCATCGGTTAAATTTTCATTTGAAAAAAAAACACGAATTATGATAGACAGTTATTTTGATTGCGTTATAATTTCACAGGAGAACCAGAACATCGATTATATTTCCGTAGATTATCGCAAACAACTCAGACAGATGTACTGCTAGGAAATTTAGACATGTCTGGCTCAGGCAAAGTCATGTTGAGATCGCTAACTGTACAAGAAAGAATTAGAGAATTAAACTTACGCGCAAGAATGTTTACCGACACTATGCTCGCTATCCAGGGATCTAGTAAATTATCGCATCCTCGACGAGTGGTTGCCAAAAGCTTACAAGTAAAATGCCACACTCTACATGTCGAGTTTTTCATTCCAAAAGTTTGTAAAACTTTAATCTATTGGTATTTGTCCAGGGATCACCGTGGAGTTCACCTCGTATTTTAAGCCCCGTAGACGTGCAACATATTATTAATAGTAGGTCTAGCGAAGATCTTCATATGCTCGAGGCGGAAGTTGATTTCCATACGAGTTCTCCGATAAGACGAAGATTGGCTAGGCGATCATTCCGTAAAAAATCTCCATCGCCTGGAAAATCACGTAATCATTCCATAGAGAATTCAGCTAAGCACGAGGAAGCGATCAAAGAGGCTGAAAAATTACTTAAAAATAACGAAGATGAAATGAAGGCTCGATTAGAAATGCTATCTACTAGAAATGGGTATGTATGTCTCTGATTATGGAAGTGATGAGAAAAAGTAAGAGATGAATGTTATTCATTTGTTAATTTTTTCTTGAACAAAGTAATCGAAAGAAACAGATTCAAAGTTATTTCATTTCTCATAACTTTTTAGCATGAAAATAACTCGATACGAAGCGAAAAGTTTAGTAGCTCTGCTTCATTCAAAAGATAACGCTCTATTAGAACGGACTCTAACCACAATTGGGAATCATGCTACCTTCGAAGAGAATCAAGTAAATTCATTTCACATTACACGATGCGACAAATTGCAGGGGTAAACTAGACTAATCTGGATTTATTTTCGCAGAACATGTTCAGGGAAGCCGGCTGTCTGGTATTGCTAGCGAAGTTAGTTAATCATCATAAGTATTCGGTTAGATTAGCTGCGATATCTACGTTGAGTAACATGGTACTGAATCGTCATAACCAGAAAGAATTAAAGGTGAGAAATCAGTTTTTTTTTTAAATTTTCTACGATATTCTCCTCCTTTTTTTTCCGTCTTTGTTAGTGGAATTAAAAAGCCTGTTTCGTGCAAACAGCTTGAATATGCCCAATTTAATTACCTACTGCGAATTATTTATTAGATACATGTTATTTTTCTTTGTTCACAGGATACTATACCGAAGCTTATAAATACCTTGAAACAAGATAACCTACCCGACGATATGACTAAAACTATTTTAATAGCGCTGTGTAATTTCGCCGTATTATCCGATTGGCACAGCGAATTTTTTCCTGTATTACATACAGCGTATCAATTTGTTGATAAGGGAAGTCCTGCCATTAAATTACAAGCCCTTAAATTATTAATCAACTTATCCTGTAACGAAGATATGATACCAAGTTTACTCGCAGCACAGGTAAGCGCATTTTCATCTGGAAAAATTTTCCCCAAAAAATTACAACTTTTCAATCATACGTAATTTTGTCTTCGAGAATTTTCCGAGTTAAAATTACTCGGCAGCGTTTTCAGGGTAACTATAAACAAAATTGTAAATATTTCGGCAATTTTGGTAATTTGAAATACGTTTAAGTCGCTCGCCGCAATTATCTTATCTACGAAATAGGATTAATTCTAAAACTGCCGCTTATCTGAACGATTAAAAATTACTGCTGTATATTTTGCTTACGTGACACTAGTCAAATCGAACTTTGGAAAGTGAAATTAACGGTACTATCTCAATTTACGATCTTTTTTCAGGCACCCCGTAGATTAATTTATTTTCTCGATGAATCAGTCAACGAAGAAATTTTACTTAGAGTTCTTACATTGTTAGCAAATCTCACTCAAGCAGCAAAGGCTATGCAAATCGACCCTACCATTGATCTACCACCCGAAGATAAAGCAGCGTCGCCCGACACAATGTAAATATCAAGTTTTTCTTAAACGAATGAGAATTTCAATTGCGAAAAATTCCCCAGAAATGATAGATTCCGCCGCGTCAATGTTAGCGACGTGACACGGAGCGAACTCTTGTAAATACGCGGTAATTTGTATTACATACAATTTTCGAAATCTGTTTTAGCAGGTATGCGGCAGTGTATGGAGTCAACGCCCAAGATAAATTACCTTCGAAGTTACTTTGCTTAATGAATAAACATAAAAACGAAGACGTAAGAAGTATGTGCAAGAAAATTCTCGACGCCCTGCCTCAGTAACGCTAGCGTTTTTAATCAATTTTACATAATTACGTACAAAACCCTGTATCTGAGCTACGCAAGTTCACCAAAAAAATAATAATAAAAATAATAACTGACTACTTCACCTATTAAATGGAAGTCTTGTTTCGAGAATTTTTACGCGATTTTTTTT
>JAAOIU010202226.1:0-15115 GCA_018107765.1 Hypogeococcus pungens | reverse complement strand
AGTAAGCAGTCTTTGCTGAACGGTGTGGATGGGGCCTGTGACGTAATTTCTTCCTTAGCTGAAACGGAGTATAGTACAGTAGGACAATATAATCGAATTTTACGATCATTGAAAATTAGATAGCCAAATGACTGAAATTTTATTGGGGAACAGCCGCAGTATGCGCAAAAATCTAACCTACCATGCCACAGAGGATGGTCTTACTAACAACATGACAGATTCGCAGCAGACCACTAGAAGTGAAATAATCGCAGCCAACTCTATAGGCACCTCGAAACACTGCTTGGTATTACTGTACCGCTTTAAGTAACTGCTACACAGAACCGCTGAGTAAAGAGTTGGTCGACTTAGTTTAGACGACTTTCATAACCTGAGATGAGTGGAAATCGCTTAGGGTTCATTTTTCAAAGTATCGGTAAAGATCCGTCATTAAATCAGTGCATTTTAGTCTTAGGTATTCTTTTGTTGCTATATACACTGTTTTAATAAACTAGGGAAAAAAACACTGCAAAAGATCCAATAAGTTGGTTGAAATCAAACGGATGCGGTTTGAAAAAGAAAACCCTTCTAGATTCAAATTTGAAGTACTCCCTCAACGACGAAGAACCACTACAGTCCGTCGAAATTCCAATCAAAGTCAATTTGAAACATTAGGAAATTGGTAAAAAAAAAAAAAAATACAATAAGTAGGTCTCTTTCGAAGGAAAATGTTAAACATAAAGACTTGATGTAACTCGCAAAATCTGGCATAATTCCGAATAAGTATAAAAAACTACTATGAAAAGTTACAACATGCCTCCGTGAAAGTAAATTGAAAGTTTTTAGATTAAAGCAAAATGTTATCCGTTAAGCTGGAGAAGAACAATGTCCCTAACTGCTATCTTCTGAGATTAATCGAGTAAAATATGGAAAGAAAACTTTACCCAAAAAAAACGAACACCTTGCCAAAGAGTAATCTACCTATCTTTACAAATACACATTGATACCCCAAACACGATGAAATATGACAACCAACGGGAACGTGTTCGCATCCCGGAGAGCACCTATTTTATATGAGCCCATATTATTATAACATCTCTATCGTAAACAAACTCCAACCTCAGCTCGGTGGATTCAATATACGAAGAATGAATGAATGAAGAGGTCCACTACACACAAAATTATCATTCTTTTCGAGCGCTTAGTTTCAACTTGGGAGAGAGAAAATTTCAAAAGCCATCTCGTGGTGTATTGAATTTCACGACACAAACTGATTTGACTCGTGAGACACAGCATAGATTTGTCCAGCACAGCCAACGTGCTCAACTCGATCCGCGGTACGCGTGAAATTTCCAATACATAATCATTATATGGCAATGATTTTCAAAAGCTACACAAACATAATTCGTTTTTTTCGATTATTTCATTAGACTGAGCGCACAAGCGATATATATTTACATATGTAAATGTTTGTTTTTCTTTTTCTTTCTCTTTTCATCTCTTACACGAAATGAAAATTAATTCTAAACAAATACTCGAATTGACGTTTGAGATTTGTTCGTGTTAAATTTTGTGTAAGGAAATTATTCAACAACATGGTATGTAAATTAACAACTTACAATATTACACTATATGTGCCCTAGCATACGTATACCTAATATAAGAAACGAGCAGAAACGGCGCGAAAAAATCCATGTAATCGACAAAGTGCTTATAAATGTTTTGATAAAAAGAAGACGTAAGTATTAATTTGGTAAATTTAATAAAAGAAAAAAAAAGTCGAGCTAGGCGCTTTTTGGGACGATAATACGATGATATTAGAACTATACGATCCACTTGTGTGGTCAACACACAAAACCAAAGCTAATAAAATAAAGAGGATAATAATGTAATACTAACATGTTCCCATCCGGCATGTTATTTTCTACAGCAATAGCGCCCAAGCTAAAATTTAAAACGTGTTAAATGTAGTCTTGTATATACAAATAGTCGATCTAGCGGTCGAATCCACCTTATAATACCTCAGCGGCAAATAATAAGCCAAAGAAATATACACACATGTACACGAATCGGAGCGTAATATAGTTCTAAGATACTCTGCCTAATGCATGCATATCCGGAAATACATTCGTCAGCACGCGCGCTTTATTGTATGCAATAAATGCTCTTTTTTAAATTATCGTCGCTGCAATTTCACTCGCAAATGAATTAATTTCCATGATTAGAAGGGTGAAGAATCTATACTCTTTGGAAATGCTTCTACTTACATGTTCTTTTGAATAAATAGAAATTTCAGTCAACGAAGAAATTTTTAAAAACGGTATTCGCATCCGAGAATAACCCGAGCATCCAGGCATACAGTTTTCTTTTTATCACAATCAAAGTCATAAAACATTGCAGATGCTACAAATATTACCAACATCTTCATAAAGCTGCGTATGGTATGGATGGAGAGGTGCATAGAGGAGTATTTAAGAAATTCTCGCGAACTATGTATGTGGTATAAATCGCAAATACATCTGTTCAAGTGCAGTATACGATTTCAATAACATACTACTTAGACGCGATTACCATTCGAGATACGAAAATAAGAGATTAAACCCGATAAGGTGTTACGTGTAATGGAAATCATTTTGTCAGTACGAAGTGAGGTAATACAATCTTTTGATGAAGTTGAGATAAAACCTATATACGAGCAGCGGTGCGTTATTCAAATCTTCGTGTACAGGGTGTCCTGTATTAACTCTCTCTCTTTCTGGCTCGTTCACTCGCTCCGTTACATACACGAGCAGATTAATGAAAGTTAATTTATCATAAGGGAATTATGTAAATCAGTCTCACCAACTGGTGTCATTATTACGGTTTCTTTTCGAGAAAAATTGATTTAACATGACGTACCTTTATACATTGTATACGGGGCTTCGCAGCACCAGAATGAACCTAGTCCCGTGAAGAAGCAATTGACTTGACTATGGATTTGCGTACATTCATCGTTCTATTTAATAAGTATCTGGGTACCATTTTTTTCGCAGGCATGGTTCTATTCTTTTTTAATACTTGAGTATAAATTCATGCCAATATTTTCAAATGTATACTGCTTACGATAGCATCAATAAGCATTCGTACTAGTTGGTAATCCGTTATTTTATCATAATGTAGAGTTAACTCGTTACGGTCTTGTTTTTCTTGATAAACATGGAAACAAAACTATGCAATGGTTTGTATCGGTTAGTATTAGATTAGCATCGTGAACCACGTAAATCTTTCGTTGTATATTTTTTACTATAAATGTAGGTAAGTACTTTATAAATAATCTGCATCATTTTGAAGATTAAAGATTGATTTAGAGGAGACATCGAAAGCTCCCGGTATACGTAAGAAAAATTGCGTAGGAAATTAAAGTACACGTATTTATTTAAAACGGTCATTTAAAATATCGAATTCTTCATTCAGCATTGAAAAGTTTTGTCGATACTTATACGTAAATTTTGCAACTTTCTTCGATGTTTTTTGATTTTTCTAGGAGTGAAAAATTGACAAAATTTTGAAAAATCAGAAAATCTAAAAAAGTGACACGATTTTAAAAATTTTCAAAATTTTAAGAAGTTGTCAAATTTTCAAAAAAAAATTGACAAATTATGTGAAACCAACAAATTCTAAAAAATTGTAAAATTTAGAAAAATTAAAAAAATTATGACAAATTTACAATGAAAAATCATCAAATTTGAAGATACTGACTTGATTTTAAAAAAATTAAAAATTCAAGTAGTTTTAAAAATTATGAAAACCGGCAAATTTCAAGAAATTTGCACATTTTTTTAAAATCAACAAATTCTAAAAAAATTGAAAAATTGGAAAATTTTGAAATTTAAAAAAATCACAAAAGTTTTAAGAAATAAATTGACAAATTTTGTAAAATCAATAATTCTAAAACATCAAAAGGTTGGGAAATAAGGCGAAATTTGAATGTTCTTTCCTCGCCGGAAATTTCAGATAATTTCAACGGTAATTTCATCTTTTGGCTATTACGTGTTGGAAATTATGATCAAAAATTTTTTCAAAGTAGCTCATAAAACAAATTTCTTGCAGGATTTCTTAACCTAAAACTGAACTTGCTGATCCCCCCCCCCCAATAAATAAATAGACCATGCGGCCCTCGCTTTCTCAAAAATTTTCATTTCACCAAAATATACTTAAACAAGCTATTCGTCACTTGGCTGCAGAACCCGCAAAGCTATTGAATTTCCGGCGCCGCGCCGTGGCACGCTCAAGCTTAGCGCTTCACGTTAACAAGCCACGTCAAAAATGGACACGAGAAATAACACCGATTAAACACAACGAGTGGTGGTTTAATTTACATCATTAATTTCAAGCGTCTGTGCTATAGACTGAGTGCAGTACGAATACATGACGCGACAAATCTCAATAGGGGATCCAAAAATAACAACTATTTAATAAGAAATAAAAAAATGAAAAAAATCGAATACGAGCGAAATGGTTATCATCGAGATAGACCACTCGGTCGTCTTCAAGATGTGGATAAGAGGTGAGGTGGTGGCGTACGTTTGTATAATTACACAAGAGAAATGACATAGTAGACCATTTCATTCTAGTGACTTTGGTAGATTTTGTATATTCAGGAGCTGAGAGTGTATAACGAAAAAACTCGATCTCGGTGTACTCATAATTTAATAAAAACAAAATATACTCGATTATATAAATGGCTACCATTACAGGGCTCGTTTCAACTTGTATCCATTTCTTTCTTTAAATGCCGACTATTTTTCCTGTACATGCCCGCGGCACGTTACCAGGAGCCAAAGTACGCATACCAAATGTCACTTTTAAATAAGAGTCTTCTGTCCATAGACCACGCAGGTACCTCGATACGATGAGCTGGGCGCCGCGAAACGCGACCACGTAGTAAGAATACAAGTAGAAAAATTATTCAAAGGCACGCGCCATACCATCGCATGTCCGTTGAAGAATTCGCGCAATCACGAGCTCGACAATATAACGAACGGAGGACCAATACGTAGAAAATTTCATCTGGATGACTGGGCACTACGTGCGCAATAAGTTTGCGCGACCATTACGAAGCATAAATCAAATGAATACTCGTATATTCGGGTGACTTTAACTAATTCAAATGGTTTTGATAGTCGTATACGTACACAAACGAACTAAATATTAAGTACACCGGCATAGGTTCGACGGTAGGTNAAAAAAAAAAAAAAAAAAAAAAAAAAATCAAAAATAATCGAACGCGTACCAATCATTGGGACCATTTTGCATTCGTGCTGTGCTCGTCTGATCTATTTGGTAAAGAGCTTTGAAATGTGATCAAATAACTGACGATTGAACTTGGTATGGTGGAAAGACTCATTTCTACGAATAACGTATGAAGGGAAAGGAAAAGGGGAGTTCGTTTCGTACGTAAAGATTTATAGTAACATTATAATCTAAACGGTCATAAATATTCATCAATACAACGTTTTACGACTCGGATAAAATTATTGTATTTTAACATGATATTTATAAATTTAATGACAAACTGAAAATGATATAATTCTGGCTTTTGGCACGAACCTAAACTTGGTCGCGTTAATTTGTTCCCAAGTAGATAATTACTGTGTACGCAGACGCCAACTGCGTTCGCTATAGGGGGCTGATTAACCACGGCAGTTGTCGCGTTTGTAATTATTGACCTCTGTTCAATATCTCGCAGCCGTATAAATAACTAATTTTAAAATACGAGTTTTGTGTAATACCTAACCGAGAAGCGCGCCAGCCCGTCATAAGCTAGCCAGCAAATTCAAGCTCTCTCAATTTATACCGACGATAAAAATTTTCTAACCCCGGCTACATGTCCACTGTTTCCGGACCACCTGCATAGCACCATGGAAAATATATACAACATTATGGTTAAAAAATTGCTAATAATGTTTGTCAACCTTTCCAATTAATTAGTTCTAGTGAGATATGACTATAAACAAATCCACATACCTCGGTTATTATTTTTGAATCCCCAATGGAAACTTTCTTTTTCATTTGTGTCCATTCATAAAAATGAAAGAGAAAAAAATGGAATTCACGGATCACCCTGTAGCGATGCGAATTACATTATTTTCAAAATGTCAAAATCTAATTAACTAACTGTGCGCAATGTGCTGAGAATACAAATGAGGAATATGTATTAGTTTTGAAAGGGCACGAGCGCGCGTGAAACAGAGTTCACTTTGTTCCTCGGCTACTTATGCGGCTACAGTTATGCAGTTAGCGTATTATAATATTTACTAATCCGATGATGTTTTTATACTATTTTAAATACAGCAAACAGAAACGACTTTTTTTAAAGAAAACAAAGTACCTACCTAAGAATTTTTTTTTCTCAACTTCAAGATTTCTGCAATGATAAAAATTTCGACGAAAACAAACTATAGGAAAAATTCACTCAAGCCTACGATGTGGCTCTTGAAATAACAAAATCGGCTAAAAAATTCCAGCCAATCAATTTCACTCTGCAACGCTTCAAATCTAAACTCGATTCACTCTTTCAGAAGCAAAATCAATCATATTGAAAACCCACCATAAGATCGCCTCGTCCGAACTCAACCACATACCTAATTCATTCCCATCGCATGAAACCGTTCGAATCGAACAAAACCAAAAAAAGAAAAAAAAGTACAAATATAAATCCATTGGAACACTGCGTAGCGCCAGTAGACTCCCACTGGTTCGAAAAAAAATTCTCTAAATTCAAGATTAATCCGGTAAAATAAACAACGAAATATGAATCAGGAAAAAAGGGGGCAAAAGTGACCTTATCGAGGTACCAAATCGACAACCAGTCCACGGAGGGATTTTTGTTAGGTTATGGCATTCATAAAAATCTTATAAATGTCGTATTATTTATCGTTGAAGTAAAATTATGAAATTTTCAGCTATAAATGCGAGTAAGTGTATTAGAAGAAAAAAGAGAACCTCAGTTTATTTAATTTATAACGAAACAGGTTTAATTTATAAATTTAGTCGTTATTAATAACATTGGTATAATCTTCGTTCATATTTCCTTTATTTTAACACAATTTTCATTTATTTGTCGCAGTCAACACCCGTTTAGATGGTAATCTCGGTTCGAGAAAAATATCACCAATAAAATAATCTTAATATACCAACATTGTGAATAAAAGCCAAGCAATCGTACCGATGAAAATATAATGTATGACCGTAGATTGCCTAAGTTAGATAATATAGTTACTAGCTGCCAACTTCACCACCGGATATACGAATACAAAGCCGGAAAAACGATCGCTACGTTTTGATTTTTCATTAAGCCATTTTTATCGAGCACATCTTTGGTGTATAAATCAAAATAACCTAGCTCGAGCTCAACCACTTGTCACTAATTCGTACCGAGTCTGACGTAAAAAAAAAATTATCTAGGCCTAGTTTTTACAATATTTTACTATCGAACCGTAAATTTGCCGCGTGTTATACTCGCAGGTTTGAAAAAAAACACACACACACACACGTTTCTCGACAACTTTCGCCTCTGTGTCTACAATCATAAGGATGCGCAATTCTACTTATATGAAATTTAATCACGTTGTCGTAAAGTCGTCGTAATAATTGTTTTATAGGTGTCAGAAGTGCACACGACGATAAATTTTTAGAAAATTGAATCAGCAATTTTTTTTTTATCTTAATATCTATCTATCGTCGGCTCGGCCTACTCGTACTCGCATAAATAATACTAATTTGCGTTCGAGTAGTTGAGCAATTTTTCAGTTTTAATACGATCTTATTAAAGTTATGCAAATTTAGACTACGACCTGTTACGATAGTAAGACGTTAAGAAGTTATAAACAATTTTCACCAGTAAGAGAACATTTTGAAGCAACCGAGTTTTACAACTCGGCACATACGTAACTCGTTCAGACAGCACTGACACACTGCGATCATTACTATCGTCTACGTAAACGGGTGTCATTTTTCAACGCGGTGCACAACTTACACGTTGAAGAAGGTTTTGCAAATGACCATACGTCGCTGGAACGTGTTTCAACCAATTGAGACTATATTTTAGAATTATTATAACATGGAGTTTGCTCATTTCGAACGTCCCTTTGAGCTTATTTTAAATGGTAAAACATCAAGGGGGATCTGGGATGTTGGGAAAATATGACGAGAATTAATACACCGTGTTATTCGATTGAGTGTCAAAAATTGCAGAGTGAAATTTTGCACATTTAGCGAAATAAACTTTGAAATTTTTCTCGAGGAATAAAAACCCTTTTTTGGTGCTTGAAAAATATATTTATGGGAGGAGGGGATCTGAAATTCTGATCAAAGTAAAACAAGGTCGACGAAGAGCAGAAATGGAAAAATTGTGACCCTAAAAATAATTTAGATAAACGAGAAGAAAAAAAAATTAAAGTACTAAAATAGTCTAACGATACCTTCTGGGGCAGCTTCTATGTAGTTGAGAGCGGATTAAAGTAGTCTTTCAAGAGGATCACTTGGCCACAGCAATGAAAGTTGGTAGCGAATTCAGCTACAAAATTTCGTGAAAAAATCCTCGCATAACACATTTGGAAAGAATCTGAAAACAAGTAATAAAATAAAAAAAATACCGTCAAACCGCGACAGGTAGTTTAACGTTAGTGTTAGTGAAGCATTTTTCGTCACGTATAGATGCTTCTACCTTAAATTAAATTCCGAAAATAGAATTCAGATAAAATTATTCGTACAAGTTAACTAAAGAGCCAACTTTTCTACCGATACGTTTGTAAGTCAAGAAATGCTCGAGTTTGAAAATATCTGTATGTTTTCGGTTAGGTGATTACGAATGTTCATAAAGTGAAGACGTGAAAATGCGATGAGATAGCACAAACGTGAAAATAAGTTCACAAATAAATCTTGTTACAAATAAAAATTTTCTCAAACACAGTTTTTTATATTTTTTCAAAATGAAAACTCAGAATAAGCGCATTAAATCTTTTTCAGAATACTTGAAAATTTTGCAGTTTTTCCAGAATAAAAATTCAACGATTTTTTCGAAGTTGAAATTTGGCAATACCTAATTTCTTTCAAATGAAAATACAAGTAGATAAGTAACAATTTTCCAAAAATTAAATTCTCACAAAGTTTCTTAAAATGAGAATTCGATAAAAATGAAAAAATTAAAACATTCAAAAAGGAAATTTTACAATTTTTTTAAAATTCAAATCTAGTGATTTTCTCGTAGTAAAAATTTCAAAACATAAGTGAAATTGAGAATACTTACAACATAAGTTTTACAAATAAAACTGTAATAATTCATTAATTCATCGAGATTCTCGCAGCGTTCATTTTTTTTTATTTCACAAACTTCACGGGCAATTTTTATGATAACTAGAGTGTGTACACGTTTACCTTTTCTCGCTATATTCCTGCTAGGTATTCGATGATAGCTGGTCGTAATTTGCGACCGATTTGAATGGCTGGATTGGGTATGAGGTTAGAATATAATCACGATTAAATGGTATGCAGTATTTAATAATACGCCTCGGAGAGTAAATCTATATGTATCTTATTCGAGTCGTCTATTGCCATTTTGATGCACTTTATACACATACGTATCTGTTTGACTTATACGATAACGGTGCAACTTAGGTACTACATATACGCAGACGCACGTAGCTATTTAACATGTGAACATGAGCGAGCAAAAACTGGAGTAAATAGGTACCTAGAGCTTTTATTTCGATTTTTTTTCTTATGGTAATGGGCAGTTTGATGTAATTAAATTTATAAGTAGATACGTTTGTTCTTCTGATGAACTATTCATAAATACCATAGTGAATCGAAAAGAGTGCCTATCTGTGAGTTTATGCGGTACCATCAGTTTAAATGCGTGGATGAGAAGAAGAGAGAAGGTAATACTCGTGTAATTATACACATGTTTCGAATTGTTTGCTGCACGGTTGATTTTTCAATATTAACGCTTGCAAATTGATTTAGTACAAAAACATTAATACATGTGTCGCGATTCGACGCTTAGTATATGCTTAGTTGCTTAGCCAGACACCTTCAGAGAGAGACAGAGACCTATAGGCACGCGGCCGCGCACGCGGCATTTAATAAACTGGACACTATGAAATGACTAATTTCCAATACTTGAAACTATTATTGCTTTTAAAAGGTTATAAACCGGTAGCAAAAAATATGTACCTACAATCTGACATAAAACACTAGAATTGATGGAGCTATAAAGTAAACTCATGGTTACAGTGCCATGTCCTGAGACCTCCTGACTTTATAGGAAACTCGACCGGTAGGGGTTCCCGGACACCCCACGGTCACATTGTTTTCCATCTCTTGGTTTCAAACCCGACCAACCGTACACCGATCCAATATTTTCATTTGAAAAATCTCAAGTAACGCGGAATTATCGTTATTACCAGCTTCAAAAATATTACTCGTATATTAATTTATTAAAATGAATCGCGTCACGTGTCTGCCTTCGAAAGATAGCTCATCCTATTTTTTTCCTCTTTCACGAAACCAAACGCGGAACGCGCCGGGAAAAAACCATGTAAATTCGTAAGTTTCGCTCATTAAGCATTTCCTAGCGCTGCTACCAGTGTATAATAATTTTCTACCGGATTCTTGATGTGTGTGGTCTGTCGAAAAAAAGTTTTTTTTTTTTTTTTCGCTAGTACCATGGTTATGAAAGTGCTTAATTGGTGGTAAGATTTATTAAAGAAACTCTCTGGAACTGGTGAAAAATTCTTGGATAATTGTCGAAAAATAATGGTGATCCGATCGTTGATTCAACAGGTTATATATTTACATTGTTCTAAAATGCAAATGAAAATGTACGAGTTGGAAGAGATTAATTTTACGCGATTTCGAATTTGTATTGTCCATGTTAAAGGCCGATTTATAGCGTCGATTCAAAAATTTGTCATTAATGTAGGCGCGCCCGGTGTTCTTTAACGGATTACAACGATGTTTTCTTAGCGTCAATATGGACAGTTACGAACACAACTACCGGCCACAAATACAGTGAAAAATGTTCTTGTTTTTGAACCGGGTAATTTTGTTATATTTACCTAAAGAATTGGAGTCTTGGCGATTAATGGTATTATTCAAACGCTCAGACGCAGCTCGAATGTCCGAATTTTTTTAGTCGTATTACTAAACCTATTACATTCATTACGCGTCCAATCTCTACGTACTGTTTTGTTTGCGCTGTCTGTCCTTTTTTCCCTCGTCTCTTTCTCGCCGCTCCTTCGCCGGTAGAGATATTTTATTTTAATTTTGCCATCATTTAGTCATCGCTGTAATGAAGCTGGTTTTATTTATGGCTTTTATAGATTTTATACCGTGTTGTTTTCGAATCTATTCTTTACCTATGGTATGTTATGCAAATTGACTTCACTAAGAACCCCTTCTACAATCATAATTCTATGACTTGAAAAATATATTGGAAAGTGAGCTTGACCTAGAATCAGTTTACAAGTTTTTGCCTAAAAATTGCCAACTTTTTTAAAATTTCAATCAAAAATTTCCATTGAAAAAATTAAGAAATTATGGGTAAGTACTTATGTAGGTAATAATATTATATTTTTAAAATTACTAAGCGTAAAATTAAGATTTCTACAAAATCAATTTGAAAAATTTTCCGTAAGTTTTTGAACAAACTCTATTCAGATAATTTGCTTTCTCACACCACGCGGATAAAGGTCAATTTTTGTATAAAATTTTTATAATTTCGTCACTTTTTAAATCAAAATAAAATTTTGATTTAAAAAATGATAGGAATTTATTTTGAAGGTAGAACAATTTAAAAAAGTTGGCCAATTTTTCAGAGTTTTCATATTTTAAAAATAAAAGTAAATCAATTAGGCAATCCCCTAATTTTTTTCTACTAGCAAAGGTTTTTTTTCGAAATCAATTTTCAGCTTTGCAATTTTTTTTCATTTTATTACAACTTTTGTTGGAAATGAATTCATTTCTCATTTCAGTTTTAGTAATTTTTGTCTCAGGTTCGGATTTTTTCATTTTTTTTCCACGTTTCAATTTTCTTTATTCAACTCAAGCAAGTATCTATTTCCAATTTTTCTGTTTCGATTTTTTTTTTCGAATTCTGATTTTATTTTAGTTTCAATTGTTTTCAGTCAATCACACCTCGAGTTGTATACACTGCTAACTATTCCGAATGAGGGACAATAAGAAAGATTCGCAGAATTCATTTCCAGCTCCCAGAAAAAACCTCACCAAATGACACCGTCGACAAACACTTTGGTAACCACTGATATAAGATCACTCGTCAGCAAATATGACGACGTTGACCTTCTCATTATTGTGCGGTTATTCCTGTGGGGGTACTTTATTAACATAATGGCTTAGAATTAGAAATATTCCAAAATCGAAACTATTATTTAAACAAGTTCTATCACCAATGGTGAATTATTTTTCTATCGGATTAGACTGGCCGGTTGTGTACCTTTGGTCTGGACAGCCGAAAGACACAACAGCACAAGCCGATGGACCACCGGATGCAATAACATAATATTTAACTCATCTCAATCGCACAATTATATAGTCATTCTCGAGACGATTTTATGTTTATATTTTCAATGTATTAGAATAACAATTTATTAAAAGATTAAACCAGCTAGTCGAATTTCCTTTCTTTATATAAGGTAACGCAAAATTCACCTCAGTGAAATTTTTGAGCTGACCACGCTACAAAAGTATATCCACATGTACAGTAAATATAAGTGATGTGAGAGGAAAGAACTCACTATACTAACTTTCTCAGCGCAACATTACGGACAGAATACTCATTAAATTACATAATAATACAGAAAAATAAAGACATACCTACTCAATGGTCTTTAACCTATTGGTAGGTAAGAATCAACGTATACCACGCAAATACGCGTACGCTGTACAAACTCATGTACTAGAATTCCTCTGGATACGAGTAAAAATTTGTAATCTTCCTAAAAAGGATACCCGCATAGAAAATGGCGCGACGACAGCCAGCTTAGTTGGGTAAATTTGACGACCTCGATGACACACGTTCCATACATCTCCATTGCATTCGCGACGGCGTTTGCACACCGCCGATAATAAAGCATCGCGCCGCTATAAAAATATTCTCACGATTTTTGGTCCGAACGAATGTTTTTTTTTCACATCACCCAGGTATAACAAGGTTGGTTTTTATAGATTATTAGAATCGTGAAAGTGGACATTCCACATTTGTCCATTATCACACGAATACTAATAAAATAATTGAATTATAGTGACGGGGTTGGCGAGAACGATTGTTAAAAACTACGAGTAAAAAGTGAATCCCGATGTCTTATGTCCACCTTACCGTTATAACCCGCGACGTATACCTAAGCGTGGATTGACAATTGGTGAATGGAAACAAGGGGGCGCACCTACTTCTTTAATCCCCGCTACACACTGCGCTCCCCCGGTGGTCACCATGTGTGGTAACCATATCACCCACTGCTCAATTTATTAAAAACATCTTCTTCACCGTTAGATGTGTACGCGGTACGCGGACGTTCAGCGTATTTGTGTGTCGTTACGTGGTACTAAAATACCTAGTTGGAAAAAAAATCCTTAATGTAATTTTTTACGATTACGAACGCGCGTTTAGAACTCAGATATAGCGAACCTCGCCTCAAATGTAAAAGAAATTCAACCTCTCTCTCGTACATTAAATACGTGAGTAGTCGTAAAACTCGAAGAAAATGACTTAATTCCGAGTAAAAACGCGCGAATAAAATCGATTATCGACTGAAATCAGGGTTGATGTCGCCGATGGCAAATTAAACGTGTTTTTATCACGGTGCCTAAATGTTACCTAACTGGAATACGTACGTCAAATTTAACCTATTAACACGCAACGAAAAACTTCCCTTTCATCAAACCAACCAAACTTCTTATTCCAATTCCCTCCTAATTTTCTATAACAATGCTCTATGATGACCATTTTCCGACATTTCTTCCAACCGAAGTAACAAATGGAACCTTTCTAAAAAGAAATCGTTAAACAATACACGACACCAGTTGTTTATTATCTGCAATTGTATAACCTGCAGGGCGCCACCAACAGCCATAATCCATACGAACGCGAGTTTCAGCTAAGTATCTTCAGTCACCATTATCAAAGGAATATAAAAAAAAAAAACTTCTACGTATCTACTTTTCTTATATATAAGTACTCCTTATATTAGGTATACTTCAAGTAGTATTTTCATCCATACAAACGAAACCGAGGCAATGTGCTACAGTAACATTAATTAACCCACGGGTTACCCATGTTTAATGACAGTTTCGCTCATACATCGACCGGTACAAATGATGTTATGACGCTGTTAATTGTGGGCGGATTATACCTTCTTCATTTTATACGATTTACTTTTAAATGCGAAATTTCTGACATTTTTTTCTATACGTACTCTTTTATCCGGAGTTAGCTATTTTTTTATCCTCGATAAATGCGATAATTTGTTCTAATGCGAATCTGCGACGTTATTTTCGTTGTCACTTTTTACCCCTAGACGTTGAAAAATAATTGTTTTACAAGTATTTTTATAGATCGGAATGTACGAGGTTTACTCGTCTTTCTCCACCCGTCCCTACCTATACCTACTTGCGATTATAGCAGTGCGTTTATTAGCTACTGTGCATTTAAGAGAAGATTTACAGTGGTCGTATCTATTTCTAATGAATTGCCGTACAAGCAAGTTCAATTTAATAATTTTAAACGCAAATTGAAACCATTTTTCACACTCTTTTTTTCGTGGTGGTCTCGGGTAATTTGCAGCAATTAGGTACACGAGAAAAAATCGAATGAAAAAAAAAACAGATGGAATTACATTTAATTTTTTTCCGACAGATTTTCTTTAAAAACTTTCGGAAAAAGAAAAAATTTGAAACTGTTCATTGTTAAATTTTCAGGAAATTTTGAAAAAATCTCCCAAGACAAATTTTTGACGAATTTTGAAAAAATTAAAAAAAAAGCAACAATTGTTTTGACAAATTCAAAAATTCGAAGAAATTGTTTAAGAATAATGTTGTTTGACAATGGCAGACTTCTTAAAAGAAGACTATCTAATAA